>JAYRBW010029715.1:0-12227 GCA_036023295.1 Invenusta paracnida
TTTTCTATACATTTACATGTAAAAATGTGGGTATGACTTGTCCCAGGTACGACTTGTCCAAGGTACGAGTTGTCCCAGGTACGACCTGGGCTGTTACCATAATTATTTTATATGTTGATGATTTCATATTGTAATGGATCCGCAACACATTATGATATCGGAGACTTTGACACTCTGAAGAGATTATTACCTTAATTTATGAAATACGATTCCTGCTTTATATATTTGCTGTTACTTAACGTATAATTTGGAAAATAGAAGAAAAACCCTCAAAAGCCCAACTATTTTTAAATACGTGCCTTAAAAATATTTTTGAAACAATTATAATTTAAAACAAAATTTTAACAAAAGCTCTTTGAATACAGAAATGTAAGAAAATAGATGGGACAGGGCTATTTTTAGTCATGGATATTTCGCGTGCAAGAGACGAATAAGCTAGGACGGAGAAAATCAAAAAGTTATTTATAAACTAACACATTTTATATGCAAAACTGGAACGAATGTATAATGATTCTTCTACAGATGTCAGCTATATAAGAAGTAATACTTTTACTAACATTGTATATCATTTGAAAGAGGAAGATTTACATTTTTCCAATATGAGAACCAAAAATCTGTATCTACTATTAAATTTAAACTAGTTTATTGTAGTTGTTTTTATATGAAGTAACGTTATTTTGCACAGCATTGTGATTGGAATTATAAATTGATTGGAATCATGATCACAATACTCTATTATTGTGATCATGATTCCAATCAATTTATAATTTAATTGTGTGGAAATCATTCAACGGTTTATGGATTGATGGACGGTGTATATTATATTATTTGCCATATAGAGGCATAATAAATCAGTAGTAATCATTACGTATAATTTACAAACAACAATGCAACTAGGATAAAATAACACAATATAAATATTTATGTCTATAAACTATTTCTGATTACTCTATTTTTTCTTACAAATTCTAAATGTTGACCTGTTTTCGTTAGTTACATATTCTGTTCATCAGTGAATGATGAGGGGCATATTAATTATAGCTTCTTCTGGGAGGTTTCAGTAAATATAGGTGAAATGTTTCAGGAATTTTGGCTCTAGTTGGGTTGATATGATTGAGCGCATTCTTGACTTCTATCTCGGTGATAACACTTCCTTCTTTGTTGCTTGCATGTTAAGTTTTGAGTATTACTTTGGCTATAATGCTTTTGTCTATCTTGATTTTTTTTACATATTCTGGTGTATTCGCAGATTGAAGCTTCGGTCGAATCTGGTGTTGCCGCTGTTGTTCAGAATAATTATTATGTCATTGTCTTAAAACAGGGAATACTTTAAACACTATAATATATATGTTATAGTAGTCCCTTCCTCGGTCGCATTGTTTTGGCCATTTCTACTTCATTATCTGTTGCAGTACAGTTTCTATTGACATAATTCCATGCCTGCAGCTGTTTCCATCAGTCCCCCTCATTACAGAGCCACACTTTGTTTACTTTTGTTAGATGAACCGGAGAACCACCATGTTGAAAAGTATGAAATTCTCTGATTGTCATTAATGGTGGGACTCTTTCGCAAATAATTTCTAGGTATGTAGGTCTCTTGATTGCTGTGCCAGGGGGCATAAACGCATAAGCCACACCTTTCCCTCGATGCAATAGTACTACAGATCATTAGCTTTGGTACTCCTTTAACTGTCGGAATCGTGTATACTTGGTCAAATCGCTTTCCCACAGGACGGCGAACGAAAGTCAAATGTTGATTAATCATTGTTTCATCCGAGAACATGACACTGTGCAATTGATTCACTGTCAAATTTCGATAACGATAGCAGAAGGAAAGGCGATCTTTAATATTTTTAGCGCTCAATCTTTGCTTCTTCGACGGACGATAGACATTGTAACACTGACAATTTCATGGCGTATTGCGGACTCACTGAACGAGATAAAGTTCAGCACATTATTTGGCCAAAACTATTAGAAGAAACGGCTTACAAGGAATTGAAAAAACCTTGAAAACGTATCATAAACCCTAAAAACACCTGCTTAAATAAGCAAAAGGATGAATTTCTATAACTTAAAGCAAAAAGATAATGAAACTACAATGGATTTCATTGTGCTTCATAAAAAGGCGGTCGCCTTTTGCGAATTTCAAAAGCTAAAACATAGCGCAGACCCCAGTGAAGAAATGTTACGTATTGCTGTTATCGCTGGCTTGAAATACCATTTTTTAAAGTAAAAACTACTTGAAAAATCTTGCACGACAGATTTGTCGCTTTTATAGATTCAGGAATTTCAGCAGGTAGATACGTTTGTCCATAGTCCCCAAGAGCGCATTAAGTCTGGGGAAATTCAAGAAACCATTCACTATAAAAAAACTTCGAAAGCTAAAATCAGAAATTTGTAAATATTGCGAAAACCCATAGTTTTCGTCGCTGTGTCCAACATTTGGAAAAAGTCTGTAATTCATGCGGAAAGAAAACAAAGTTTAACTGTTTGTCGGTTTAAATCCCAACAAATACACTCCACAGAAATGGAAAATCCATAAGAAAAGTTGGAGCAGCTATATGTTAATGAAACGATTAATAGTATTGAAGTGAAGCACAGAAACATGAGAATAAACAGTCATAATATTCCAATGCAAGTTGACACAGGTGCAAGTGTAAACATAATTTAATCGAAACTATGGAAAAGAATAGGCGAGCTGAGGTTATCAAAATCTAATAAAAAACTTGAAATCTATATGATGGTTACATTCTGAAGATATTAGGAAAATGTACTACTACAATTGAGACAGACAAATATTTTTCCACGATGAAACTAGTTGTCATTGATGCGCCGAAAGATTTTAGGTTACTGGGTAGAGATTATTTATAGAATGATCATTCAGAAATAAAACTGGCGGAAAACAAGGGAAAAGATTCAGATTCAGAAATCAATCAAGCATAATGTTAAATGATTCATAATTTGAACCAGAATATCCGTTCAAATTGCAGAAAAAAGTACAAATTCCGCCGAAAAAAACAAAAGTGAGTCTTTTCATTCTATTTTCTTTCTAAGAATTCTTGGAATCCCACCCCTCTCCCCTCCTTGTAGTTTTAAGTTTTTTCTTCTGATTGATTAATTGTGTTTCAACTTAGGGGGGAATAATTTTATGCATCCACATCCCGATAATATTAAAACTTTCTGGTAAAGTGTAGAGTTTGGAAACTTGGAATGTAGGTAAACAAGAATATTTTGTAACACATTTCATTAAAAAAAGTTGAAAAAAATTATTTAGAGGAAAATGTTAAATCAAGAAAAAGTTTTGAATGAAGTCCGCTGAAGCATTATGGCGGCCTAGCAGGATCACATCGGAGATATGTTAGATATATTCACTTTATACGTGATATGTGTTTATATTTGTATTTATCCAACGAATCCACACATATCCAAGTTGTACAACATATCCATATGCACGTGTCTATACACACATCCACACAGATCCAAACATATCCTTCATATCTATATAACACATATCCAAGTTCAACACATCTAAAAATATCCAATTCATATATCCACACATATAATCCGAGTTGGATATGTGGATATGTTGGATATGTGTGGATATGTGAATATATGTTGTACTTGGATATGTGTGGATATGTGTGGACACGTTGAAAAAGTGCAAATATATATATACACATATCACGTAAAAGGGGAACATATCCTATATTCATATCACTGATGTGATTCTGCTCGGATCACCAGAAAAATTGGGTTTATTTCAGAACAAAATTTTTGTTGTTGAAAAATAGCAATTAACGAAACGAAACGAAACAGTGTGCAGTGTAATGCCTTTGAGACGGCACAATGCACAAAAGGGGAGATAGTGAAGGGGAAGGAAGCTACAAAATATTTTGGAAACCAGGCATCAGAGCCCCATCTCTACCTCTTAACTGACCTATAACGGTCTACACCATCACTACTACCAGGAGGACTATACTATTGCAATCTTGAAACATCTGATGCTGGAAAAGAAATTTATTAAATTTATCGTATTTGATTATACGATTAATAATTAGCTCATTTAAACAAACTAAGTTTAATATAATCCTTATGTCTGAAAAAACAACTGGCTGTTATGCCACCCCTTCCCCTAAATAGTGTGCAACAATTAATATGAGTTGGCATCATTATAGTTGTGCAATCTCTATGAAATCATTACTCTGTGTAATTGATCAATACATGTTTATGAACTACATATACATATAAAGATCAGGGGGACATCGTTATTAGAACAACTTGTGTATGTTTTTTAAATATTTAATATAGTTTTCCAATTGAACTAGTTATGAAACTTCATTATATAAAATTGAAAAACGTCATGTTTTCAAACATTATACTTTTTATAAATAAAAGAAAATTGATAATAAACATTAGGAACTTTATATTTATTTCATGTTTATGGATGTTTCTAAAAAAATCGAATTTGTATCATTTCCATCCAAAACAACTCGTTCACAAAAAGAGATTTTAACCTCTCTAATTGACGATCTTTCAGAAAGATATAAAATATTGATTGAAAAATGAAGCCTGTATCTCATTGCATAAATTTGAAATTTAAATGAAATGTCAATTTGTGCACATTATGCACAAAATGTATTTATGCTTATAAATAACGTTAAATTAAATAGATAAAGGTGAATGGCTTATGTACAAATTAAAAAGCTCTTCCAATAAAAAAAAACAGCTGATTAGCATATCAAAGTACTGTCTATTGCTGTCTATTACTGTCTATATTGCTGTATATTGCTGTCTATTGCTGTTTATTGCTGTCTATTGCTGTCTATTGCTGTCTATTGCTGTCTGTCTATTGCTGTCCAATGGTAGCAATATCCTGTCTATAGCTATGATCCAATCTACAGGTGAAATCAAATTAACTTCTTTGGTGAATGCAGCCACTTCCTCTTCAGGGTCGTCAATAGAGTCTCATTGAGCACTTTCTTTATCAAAGAGAATAATATAAAAAATCACATGGTTACAGGTCAGATCTGTAGGGAGAGTTCGTCAACACTTGACATTGTGGTCTTCGAGCCAGTCTGTGGTTACTTCAAGTCTGTGAGGTGGTCATTGAAGAATATCAATGTATTTTGTATCAGATTTTTATTTGGTAAAAAAATGACAAGGGAGTCTAAAACAATAGAATATTGCAAAGCAGATACATATAACATGTGGAACACACATGTATAACACATATATAAAATATACCAAATATAAAAAACAGAAACATAGCATATTAGTTGAATGTATAAATATATATTAGGCATCAGATAGTATACATACTATATATATTATTACATCTCTACAACTCCCACAGTTTGGAGCAATCAGATACTAACGGTCTTACTAAGCCAAGGCATCCAGACGTTAGGCGTACCTACCAGAAATCTGATTCAACCATGGCTTTGTAAACCTTCTTCATGTGCGTTCTTTCCCATCCCAATCCTTGCCTGCGATGGCCTTTAGGATTCTCGTCTTCCTCTTTGTTTTTTCCAAGACTTTCTTCACTTGACCCTCGAAACACTGCTGCTCGTCAATCACCACTTCAAGGAATTTTATCTCCTTCTTTTTACCAATCTCTCCTCCCGCCACATTCAGACTCGCGTCGAAGCCCCTTTCTCCTCTGTCCCTAATGAACACCACATATTCTGACTTGTCAAGATTGAGACCTATCTCGTTCCTTTGAGACTAACGATTCACCTTCTCAAGCGCCCTTTGTATTCTTTCCCTTACTTCTTCCAACGTGTTTGTAGTGCACCGTAAGACGGGGTCGTCAGCAAACCCACTATAGTGAACTCCCTCTTCAAGATATTCTTGCCATTCATTCACGTACAGGAGGAAAAGGATCGGAGAGGTTACTACCTCTTGCGGTACACCCTCCTACAGTCATCTCCATTTGCCCATGACTTCTTCCACTCTGACACTGGCCCACCTGTTTTCTAGAAAGTTGGCTATCCAACGCACAATCGGACCGGGAACCCTCTCGTCCATAAGTCTTTCTAGCAGTCGAACACGAATAACCCTGTCAAATGCCTTGGAGTAATCGAAAGTTAAGTCAATGGTCTTTTTGTGCGGAAGCTGCTACCAACCATCTTGCACACCCTTACATAAGTCTGAGAACCTGTTCTTCTGTACCTCTTCCTGCTTGAAATCCTGCCTGCCAAGGGTTGATGATTTTGCCCTTCTCCATCCAGAACATGAGCCGTTCGCAGACTCTCTCCAATACATTGGCAGCAACCGGCGTCAGACTGACTGGTCTATTCTCTCTCTTCTTAGGATCTTTTCCCTCTTTAAGCAGCGGAATAATGATGGCCTTTTCCAGCTACCGGGGCATTCACCCTCTCTTCAACTTTTGTTAAATATGTCGAGCCATTCTCTTTTCCGATTCTCAGGTAGTCTCTTCATGAATTCCGGCTCCACTTTGACCCATCCTGCTTTCTGCGTGCCATCCATCCTGTCTAGAGCTCTGTCAAGCTCTACCATCTCGAAGTCTCTCTTGAAATCTCCTTCTTCACTTCTGTAAACCGTGGTTCTTCTCGCGGTTTCTTTCCTTTGTCTTCTTTGTCTAATTTGTCTTTGATAACTCCTGCAAACTGGTCCATAAAGACATTGGCCTTATGTAATTCTTTTCTGACCTCTCTGCCGTTCACCTCAATGATTTCATTTCCAACTTCCCCTTTCTTGTCAGTAGACAGACACTTGATGATTTTCCAAACTTTCTTAGCGTCGCAGTTGTCTTAAATATTTTTGACAAAGTGTCTCCAGAATTCTCTCTTCTTTTCGGTGATCCTCTTGTTCAGTTCCTCTTTCTTTTCTTTCCATCTTTCAAGTTCGTTTCTTTTCCTGGCTCTGTCTCTTTCTTTTTCTATTTCAGTGATTTCGTTGTCACAGAAAGGTCTCTTTTCTTTTCCTGCTATTTTGAAAGGTATACTCTCTTTCGCAGCTTCCACCATTCTTTTCTACAGGTCAAGAATTTTGTCTCTAAGGGATATGCTGGTATTGTTTTCTTCACTGAACTGCATAATTCTCTGTACTTTTCCCAATCAGCTTTTCTCCAGGCCCACGAGAGTTGTTTCTTATTTTCCTTGGTTGCTCTTTTACACACGTATTCTATAAGGATGGGGTAGTGGTCTGAACTGAGGGTTTTCAGCACCTCCCAGTGACATTTGATTATCATCCAATGCCAGAGAGACATCTGGAGTAGGTACTCTCCCTTCCTGTTTCTCTGTCTTTTCTGGTTCCTTCTCCGTTGTTAAGGATACTATAGAAGTTTGCTTCACACCATTCAACCGTTTCTTCCGCTCTTCGATATCTTCTGTTGGGTATGATGCCCACCTTTCGCTGTGCATGTTTAAGTCGCCAAGAATGAATTATCGTCTTCTCCATTTGAGCCAATCCGTGATTTCTTCGTTTTCATCTCTGATTTCCCCGGGTCTTCTTCTACTCGGTGGACTGTAAACGTTGGTGATCACAATTCTTTCGCCACTGTTCAATCTACCCCGACACTCATACCTTCTGTTCAATTGCATCCTTAACCTTCCAATCTCTTGAATGGAATATGTTCTTTGATTAGTGTTAGGACACTTCCCCCCTTCATTTCTTCTACCGTATCCACAACTCTACGTTTCTTTCTTATCGCTGCGTACCCGTCGAACAGCGGAGTGTGAGGGAAGCATTCAGTTTAGTTTCCTGGATCACCACAATGTCAATCTTCCGTTTGTTTATAAGTCTTTCAAGTTCCGTTTTCTTGCTCCAAAGACCGTGCGCATTCAATTGCAGGATTTTTAGTTTCCCTTATCTATTCTTCTCCCAACCCTCGTCCTTGATCACCTCAATTCTTCCTAATTCTTCTGTTCCTCTGTAGGCTATCTCTCTATCTTTTCGTTTAGATTTTTAAATGACAACTTTACTCTTGCAGTCTTCGAACACTCAGTTGCCTTCCTTGACTTCTGTGTCGTCTTGGCCTCTCTTGATACTTGCACAACTCTGATGGAATATTTTATCGCAGTCTCTACAGGCCATGATAACCTTGGCTAACCTCATCACCTTTTTGCACTTAGAGCAAGTTTCCTTCTCTTCAACTCTTTTTCTATGTCGTTTCTGTCTTCTTTCCCATTCTGTTTCATCGTTATCTTGCTCAAGGTCTTGCTCTTGGACCGTCTCTTCAACGGCGGTCTCCTGTACGTTCGTCCTACATATTAAGCACTCCCAAGCTTTGCCCTATCTGCGGATCCTGTCCAGAAAATGTCTACTATCTCCGCTACAGCGGCTGGCCCGATTCCAGCTCAGACGACAGCTGCGACAGTTGAATTTGATTGGAACAAGTCCCCTCATAAATTCAGCCCCACAATCCCGACAAGGACCCGGGTTCATCTCCACATCTCCGTTCAAAATCAGAATAATGGAGAGCCAGATGATCGGTCTATCTGCTCTCCATCCCCAAAAAACGAGCGCGTCTGTGTAATTTTCCTAGGGTCTTTGAGAGACTCCCAACTGCCACGTAGAGGCGCCTTTGGATAAGTTTGGACTGGTGCTTGTGGTGTTGACACATGCCAGGGGTGGGTTTCCTGAATCACAACTTACTATTTTGCAATTACAATTCTACATATCTACTAAAATAGCGTTTCATGAACTACATTTCTACGAATTACTATTACAAACGATTTTTATAAATCTACTAATGAAATCTACAAATCTACGGGGTTTGGTTTCACGAATAACAAATTTCTATTGAGTCACGTGACTAACTCTGGGAATTCCCTATACATTTGTAGATAAAGTTATTGGAGAAAAAAACATTATGGCTTATGCAAATGCTTCTTTCTGATTCTGATGATGACGATCTAAATGATCTGCGGCGACTAAGACATTTTAAAATTTTGTAATTAATTTAAATTTAAGTTTAGACTGTCACGAGAAGTAGCGGAAACTTTTCTTTTGAGAACTGGAGGCTACTTCGACCCTCAAACTTTAAGAAGTGTTGCATTAAATCAGAGAGAACAATGTTTAATATTTCTAAGATTCATTGCAACAAACAGTTTTTATAATGTCATTGCTGATGCTCATGGCGTTGGGATATCTTCTGTTTCACGTTGTGTTAAGCCGTAATATATTATTATTATGACGAACTAATTTTCCCCAAAATGTCGCCAATCTTTCGCCGAAATGCCGTCAGTCGCTGGGTGTATCGATGGTATGCACGTTAACATCGAATCTCCTGACGACAATGAGCACCAATATGTTAATCGATATCACAACCACTCGCTTAACGTTATGGCTGTCTGTGGTACAGATCTACGGGTGTACTACGTCAACTCTCGGCCGGGATCCATAATGACGCTCGTGTTCTGCGAGTGAGCAGTTTGGCTGCCTATTGGAATGCGGGCTACCGACCTTTTCAAATGCAGTTCTTCTCGGAGATAGCGGGTATCCCAATTATGATTGGCTTGTGACTTCAATCATCGTCCCTTAATCGAACGCTTACTGAGGATGCTTACAATCGGGCTCACAAATTAAGGACTTGACGGCTTATTGAATGCTGCTTTGGAGTTATCAAGAAGCGCTTCCCTGTGCTGAAAACGGCACCGGAAAAAGAAGCTCGTATTACAGTCGCATGTTTTTGTTGAATAACGTTTGCTTGGATAACGGAGACGTGCCTGCCGAGCAAGATTTCATTGTCAACTCAAACGATGATTTGTTCGATGACGATGAATAGTTACAGAGACGGCAACAACTAGTGGAGTTTTTTAATGAACACATTTAAGAGAGTCGATATAAATATGTACATATTAAATATACATATTTTATTGTTCAATCCTTGTGACAATAAACATTACATAACTGATTTATCTCTTGTACAACTCAGGATTGTCATATTTATTTTGTCCTTTTTAAGTATAAATTTTACTATTTGTAAACCATTTCTTCATTTTTTAATATAAATTGTTTTTATTGTTTATTATTTTAATTATTCTAAAATACTAAACATTGCAATTTTTTTATGAGAAATTATAAATATATATTGTGTCTACTTTCTTATGTCATAACTATATTACATAAAGTTATATATATATATTAAATATTATATTAAATATTTATAATAATATTTTAATAATGTATATAATACGTCAACATTGCAATATTTTTATTAGAAATTAGAAATATATATTGTTTCTACTTTCTTATATAATAACTATATTATATATTAAATATTACATAAAATATTTCAAATTATTAGTATATATAAAATATTAAGTCATGTCAATATTATATAACTATTTTAAAATGTGTAATAATGGGAAACGAGCAGAAAATAATAGGCAACTGTGTGACCTACATAACAGCACAAAAGTACGTTTTTTTCAAATTATTAAAATCTTCATAATGATTTCTAAAGACGACAAATTATATCTGCTTTATCTTATTAAAGAAAACAAGCAGCAGCTAATCGGATCTTTTGAAGGCGACACCATCACGGCTGAGACAAAAAAGACTACATAGGAAAATATTCTACGAAGTCTTCAAGCCCGATGAGTCACGGGTCTGGCAGGATGGAAGTCTCTACAAGACGTCACTTGGGCGACACTTTTGAGGATGGACGAGAATCGGAGGACAGGAAGTGGAGGGAAGAAATTAAGCGTGATCGACGAAGGTGTAATCGACTTTATTGGGCGAGATTCTTCAACGATTGTTAGACTACAAGGAGTGCCTGAGCCTCAAAAGATTTTCAGAACACCAGATCATTTGGTCAATCAGTTATTGATAGCTGAGATTTGTCCATCGGCTTCTACAACACCTTTAAGTTCGATAGAGTTGGTTCTCTCAGTATGCCTTCGAGGCCAATATGGGCTCCGCAATGATGCGAGAAGATTTTTATCCGTCTTTGCGATAGCGAGGACGAATGGAAACTCCTAACTCTTCATCAAAGGATGATTATTTTAAAGTATTGTCCATAAGACCAATTTAGAAATTTATGAACTTGAAACAAAGTTTTATTTACCACAAAAACATTCTTCATAGTGTGGACACTTGAGCTATTATAATATATGTAGAGGATCTGTATTTCCTATTTGATATTATAAGATTGTTTTACTATTTTATTACGTGTGTCATGGATATATGTTACTGTATCTTATAATTATTTGATAACTGATATTCTTGTTATGGTTTTTTTTATAAAAAATTTTATTTGTGTTGTTTATATTCAGAATTTTGTTAAAGTATATTTATAATAAGATTTTCAAGATTTTCAAGTTATGTTTTTATAGAGATACACTATTTATGGCATAGTATATATATATATGACTAAATTTAATTTAAATATTAAATTAATTCGATCTTTTAAAGTTTGGTTTAATCCTGCATAATTTCGCAAATAGTAGATAATCATTATATGTTAATTATTTCAATATTTATAGATACACTTATGTCCTCCTAAATGTACAAAACTAAAGAAAAATACAGTTTAAAATGTTTATATTGCACTTCATAAAGGTTCATTATTATATTTGCAATCATATTTCAAGTTAAATATTATTAAATATTTGTTTGTACTTTAAAAATACTTAACTTAAAAAAAATATTTTTAACGTTCTACTATTTTTATTTACTTTTATTACTTTATATAACATAACAAAAACCAAGTGCATGAAACCTTCGGCAAAATAACTAGAAGGAAGGTGGACGTTGATGAAGAGAATACAGAGCAAGAGGAGAACTATACATCTGACGAGAGGAATTAATGGAACACTTATCTCTATTATGGCTATGTCATATGATGATGCCCGATTATCCGAAGATACATTTACTAATGCCTTTGCTGTTATGTAAACATTAACTATTTTAGTGAGATATCGGGCTTGTTATTACAGAATATATGTTTATATGGATAAATTTGTTATTTTTAATTATGTTTAGGAGTTTTGGGATTTTTTAGCAAAACGTTAGAGAATTCTTAGAATACTTTTAGGGACTCATCCATGAGTTTAGCAAACCTTTAGAGAATCATTTAGGAATACGATAGACTTTTTCAGATTTTAGCGTGTCTAACCACTTCTACCAGGAACATACATATTATATATAAATAATGATTATTTATGTGTTATTATATGTTAAATAAAATTAAAAACTAAACACAGAGTCTTCAGATACTTAAAAAATATATTTAGCAGACGTTTCGCCTTACGGCTTCC
>JAYRBW010029726.1:0-12226 GCA_036023295.1 Invenusta paracnida
AAAAAAAAGAAGAGCGCTGCCGCTCGAAAATTTGATTAAATGTGTAGTACTTGAAATTGGTATTAAGCAGTATTAGCCCCAATATTTGCTGGTCTTAACCACCCATTTATGTGTAGTAGTCAATTCTTTATCATTCATTCTTTAATCAATAAATAAATACCCGGGGCAGATAAAATAAGGGGTACTGCTTGTACTATTTTGACACAAAAAATGACCGTGGATCATCAAAATAACATTTTTCGACCTCGAAACCCCCTGAAAAGTGGTATCATACATGGTTACAGCACTTTTGGTTATTTAACTGAGTTTTCTCTATTCCGAGTGAAGAATTTTTGTATTTTCGCCAATATGGCGCCCCCATGTGGCGCCCGTCAAAAATCGAAAGAGTATGTCATGGGCATCATCTTAGCCAAATTTGGTGCTTTTGAAAGAATTTGAACCAAACGACCCCAAAATAGCCTTAAGCTCCCCGACTAAGTATGCTATACGTGTGTTATCTCTAGTCACTTTACCATTTTCCGTTTTGCAAGCTGTTTATATATACTTTGAGTCAATTTCGACTCATGTTGCAAAGCAATAAGATGTGTTTTTTACTCAGATAATCCTTTTTTGTAATATAACGTATATATTTAAATATTATATACTGTCTACTCTCGTTAATCCGACTCCATCATTATTCCGACACTTTTTTTAGGGAACCTATTTATTTCTATCTATAATTATATTATTTCAAACCTCATTCGTTAATCCGACTTCACATTCAGACCTCCTCAATTTTAGGAAACGAATGTTGTCGGATAAATGGGAGTAGACTGTATATATATACATATATTATATTATTTATCTTGTGTAACAATAATGAAATAAATAAATATGTAATTAATATTACATTTATTTGTCTTCAACAATTTATCCGTGAGTGCCCTATTATCAATATGAATCAGATTTGTAGTACAATAAAATTGGGTATACAGAGAAATGTAATACTTTTTAGAAGTTTAGTATTAGTATGTTTACGTCAATTTCTGTTGATATAATTAGATGGCACTTGTTCATATCGCATCGAATAAAAAAGATATTTATATATTTATATTTGTTCGATTTTTTATTAAACTATTAGTAATTACAAATCTAATGCAAAATATTTGTTAAAAATGTTCAATCTCATTTTTTTATGTCGTTAGATAAATATCTCAGGAGCATAGAGTACACATAGAGAAACGACTTTTATTGATTTCATATGCATTGCGTTGTAAATCTTCGTCATTATAAAATCATTTTATTTTAATGAATTTGATGTAAATGGGTAGACTAGAAGTAGTGTTAAATATTTTTATTACATTTATTTTAAGAGCAAAATATACACATTCCTTCAATTTTAACATACTTCAGTTGTCTGTAATATAAAATGCATTGCCTGTGTATCTAAAACTGTTTTTCTGCATAAACTATTTAATTGTTGTGAATTTTAGAAAAAATATTTTGCAAAAACTTTTGGGTAGACGAGAAGTAGTATAAAACTGCATACAAAATCAATAAGAGTCTTTTCTCTTATATGTGTACTCTATGCTCAGGAGCTTAAGTTTGGCTCAGTGCAAACTTCTTTGTATTTGTCTAGAAATTTTGGCTTGTGCACTAAATTAAAACGGTAATTTTATATTTTAAGGACGCCATTATGAGTCCTGGTTTCCTTGTATTAATTGTTCGATCTGATTTTGTTTCAGATGAATAAATATTCATCTCAGGGGCTTTAGTTTGGCTCGGTGCAAAAATGTCTTTGTATATGTCTAGAAATTGTGGCTTGTGCACTAAATCAAAACGTTATTTTACCTTCCGAGGATGTCATTTTGAGTCCTGGTGACCTCGTATTAATTTTATATCGGATTTTGTATCAGATAAATAGATGATCATCTCAGAAGCTTAAGTATGGCGCTACTGTAGCTGTTTTCGCTCCCGAGATTTTGGCTTTTGGCCCATTACCTGTACCTGTACCTATAGTAGATCAACCCACACCATTACTATAAGACGTTTATTTGGAGACGAAGGAGATGACTCCTGCATTTATCTAAACTTTCTCACTTCTAATACTAATTTGGTGATTTTCTCTTCGCGTGTTTTAACTTAGCCACTTTTGCCTTTTTGCGCTTTCTTTGTATTTCGTTGTTGGTTTGTTTGTATTTGTCACTATTTGGGTTGAGAATCTTATGTCTACTTTTCGTCAGTTCTAAGATTTCATTAGTAATCTATTCACTCTTGGTTTGCCTTTAATTTGGAAATCTCTGCATTCGCTACTAATTCTATTCTTTAAATGCTTCCCGTTTGGTTTCACATTCTTTTCAAACAATTAAAATCTGTTCCTGACTGCTACTGATTAAACTTCCTTGGTTTCTGGTTTATTCAGCAGGGTTTCGTATTGTAATTATGGTGTTGTTGACCGTTTTGACCGTTATTGAATTGCATTTCCACACTGCTTTTTGATGGTAATGTATTCTATCTAGTTCTATCTGCAGTCCATCTTTCTCCTCTTTCAATTTGAATGCGCTGTCAATCTTTTCCCAATGTTTCTCAGAATTTCTCGTTTTCTACCTTTCCATTCAAATCTCACACAATCATGATTTCTTCAAGACACTGTGAGTGTCGTAAAATTTCCAATCTCTTTTTTGTTGCTTTCATATTGGGGCGTACACTTGGTTAATGGAGATATCTACCGGGTTTTCCCTTTAGCTTTAGTAGCATAACTCCTGTTTATGCAATGTTCACTTGATTATTTTTACAATAAGTATATTATTATCTTGTTAATATAATGGATATTAGCAGCAGTTACTATCTGACATGATGTAAAATTTTTGTTTAAGAATATCTAATATTCTAATAGATATTTAATAGCTTTTACAAAGTACGATTTACTTTTTTTAAATATGCCAACTTAAAAGAAAATTTTATGAAAGGATATGATTAATTATTGGTGATATTTAATGGGAAATGGAGGTAATTTAAGGAAATATAATATATTAAATTTTAACATGTAAATGTTGAATTATCATGGATATACCACTGAATAGTCACAGAGAATAATCTTGGAAAAAGCACGGTAACCCTGAAGGATTTGGAATCGGTTCATTAATGTGACTTCAGATGGTATGAAGCTTGATTAAGAAATTAATTTAGTTTTACTGTCTTCTAAAGAAAAGATTGACAGGGGGTATCATGCTGTATTACGAATTTCTTTGCAAGTAATCTTTTCATTTAATCTTAATACCCACTTTTCAATCAGATATTTTTTATCTATTAACATAAAGTTATGAACTCTAATTTTCTTTGCACGGTGCTCTTTCCATAAAATAAATTCAATTCTCATCAGCAAAATTTCGTTTAGCTTGATTTTAAATCTTTTTGTATTGTTTTTATGTTTTATTCAGAATATAGGGTACCCACTTTCAGCACTAAGACTTTTATTCTATTCATTTATTATGAATATAATGCTGGGCACCCTTGTACTTAAATAATAGAATTCAAATTATTACTCCTAGAATATACAAGCTTTTATATCTCAAAAAAGATTCGTCAACTTAATCAATTTTTCAAAATTGATACCATTGACTATTGACAGCGAGGACTCTGCAGTATCTGTTTTGATGTTGTACTCTGACCTTTTCTAAAGGATGGTGACCTATAGGTCATATCTTTTAAATTCTTTGAGAATTTCTGGAAGTTTTTCCAGACTATTGAGTGTTTTGTGTGAGAGGTATGCTTCGCAGGTGACACATTGGCAAAAAATAAGCATCTCAGTAAGATAGTTCGATGGTATCGGCCTCCATATTGCTGCATGAATTGATGGTCATTGCATCTGTGATTATCTTTCTTTATCGACGCGATAATTATTTCGTTGATTTCAATTGTTTGTTGATATACTGAGTCTTTTATGAGTATACTAATTATTAGTATAGTTAGTATTATTAGTATAGTATTATTAGTATTATTAGTATTATTAGTATTATTATATCTCTATTATTAACTAACTAAAAAATCTAAAAACTCAAAGGAATAGTTCGAAAATCTGTCATATGGTTATTTATTAAGCTTAATGCATATATATTTAAATTTTATATTTCAATGCCCAAAATATAGTTGTCGCCTTTTTAAATTAGTCTTCTATATGTGTACATAGATATATATTATTTACATTATATTTTTTAATGTTACAGCGCATTTTCCACATAGTATATACACTTTTCTCTGTATACAAGGCTATAATGAAAACATATGATGATTATGATGAGTATGATGATATATTATATTGTTTATATGGATCTTTACAGCATATTTTATAGAATTTATTCCATAGGTAACTAAAATAAGCAAAAGGATAAAATTAAAACTACTATCTTTTAATTATCGATTTTCATTATTCTTTTTTGTGAATATTTATTTACTTCCACTTTCATCTATTTTTCATTTGAGCCATTTTCGGAAAAATTGTATAACTTCTCGCATTTTGCTGTTTATATTATATAAACAAAATTTTACTGATATTCTTCGTACATCATTGATCATGCATATTATACGCGTCTATATATAGGTAAATATTATAAAAATTTCTGCTTTAATAATACATGGTGAGACTTATTATATGTATTATGCTTCTTCAAAGTGACTATCATTATTTAAAAGGGTACTAATAATTTGATATGTCACTTATTAATAAAATATGGCATGGTTGCCTAAACATTAACAATACCTGAAGTATTTTTTATTTGTATTAGTCAACTAATTGTCATATACAGTGAAGATATAGCTCATAAGTCACGTATCTTATTACACTTACTAAACATTTTAGGCGTGTGGCTGAAGTATGGATGGATAATTGGAAGGAACACATCTACCATCGAAGACCGCATTATCGAAATATTCAAACTGGTGATCTCAGTAATCAGCACTCTCTTCGAGCTAAACTCAAGTGCCGCGACTTCGATTGGTTTATGAGAGAAATCGCCTTCGACTTAACTAAGACTTACCCCGCTGTGGAACCCCCCAAATCCGCCTGGGGCGACTTGCGACCTCATATCAATCGCCAGCTTTGTATTGACACAAAGATGCGAGGAGATATGCAGGTCTTTGGACTGGCCAAGTGTGTGCATGATGTTGGTGGAAATGGGGAACAGGATCTGGAGTTTACATTCAGAAAGGACATTCGACCTAAAGGACGAAATGTGAGTGACCACTTTTCTTTACTTTTGTTCTACCATTTTATACTAAATCATATAATACTTTAAAATGTTGAATAATACTATTTTGTAAACGCACTATTTATAGTTTATACCATAGTAATTACACCTTCGGCATGCATGGACATTTCAAATTGTTGAACATTGTTGGTGGGCCTTCAAGATGATTAGTAAAATAAGTTTAGACGATACACATATAAAAATGATCTCATAACAAAATTTTCACGCGTCATTTAAATTTATCTCGTTAAATTCATTTAAGTTCCATCCCAACCGGAAGCAATTAGTAGCAGTCTGTCAGAAACAGAGCGCAATTTTAAAAGTTAATACCAGTCGTGCATTTTTTTAAATTAATACAATCAATAAGAATTAAATTTTGCTCTCTTGCTTCTTATTGAATCACCGTTTTTCAAAGGCGTTATACGAGGTGATTGTCAGTTCCCTAAACTCCTAAATGATTTCATAAGTATCATAAGTAAAAATAACAAGATTATCCATGGAAACATATATTCTGTTATAACAAGCAGGATATCTCACTCCAGCAGTTAACGTTCACATAAAAACAGAAGCATTAGTAAATGTATCTCCGAATAACAGTGCATCATCAAAGTTGAGACATAGCCACAATACAGATAAATTTTCCATTAATTCTACTCGTCAAATTCGTTCTCCTCTTCCTCTGTATACTCTTCATAGACGCGTACCTCCCTTCTTGTTAATTGCCAACAGTTTCATAGACTTGGTTTTTTCAGATCCACCAAGTTCCTTTGATTGTCTCCTCCTTAGTAGAGCTCATAGTAGCACGGTTACTGCTTATCTTTAATTCATTAAAGCGGGTATAAAGAAGCTGCAAAACATCGTCTCTGTGGCATTTATCTACAAAAATATGAGTCTCCAACATCCTACGCTTGTTCTTTCCCAAACACTGTCGGAGCAAGGGTCGTCTGCTTCTTTTCTTCAAACGCAAAATTATAAATGGGATGACCAAGGCCGTATTTTTTATCAGAATGGCAACAAAATCAACACATCTAATATATTTGACCTTGTGCGGTATGCCGCTGGTAGCAGAATAAAGAAAGCTCCATCAAATGGCTGGTACAAATTTGAAAATGATCCACGCCTCATGAATGTACAACACTATATTATTAGGGCTAACAAGCAGGTAATACTAACGCCACCAGAATCACCAGAGCAACACCCATCACCACCGGACTGGCATGTGTCAATACCACAAGCACCAGTACCAATAGTACATCAACCCACGCCATTCAATTGATGTTTATTTGGAGACGATGGAGATGTTTTACTTTGATTATTCCCGGTTATCCGAAGATACATTTACTAATGCTTCTGATGTTATGTAAAAGTTAACTGCTGGAGTGAGATATCCTGCTTGTTATAATAGCATATATGTTTCTATCTTGTTTTTTTACTTATGGTACTTATGGAATCAATTAGGAGTTTAGGGAATTTTAAGCATACCTTTAGGGAACTTCATAGAGATTGGATTTTATAGTTAGGGTCAAGCGCTTTCTCTAGAGAAGACATTACCCACCTTTACTGTATAATTAAATGGCAACAAATCAAAAATATAAAATCTGTAAATTTGTGTAAATGTATGATAGGTTAATTTTCAACAGCCGATTAAAATAAGTGATTTAAAATATATTTTTTAATAACTTGCATATATATACTTATACTTCTTTATACTACTTTTCAAAAATAAAGTATTATAATTGTTTTAAATTGTATTATCTGTTGATTTATTAAAAATGTGCATATAATTGTATGTATATATAAATACATAATACTAGTCGTTTAAACTTTATATGGATAATCATAATAAAAGTAGTATAAATAGGGAAATCAATTAAATATTCATTTGTAAAAATTTATACAAAATTATAAATAAATGTTTGATAAATTGCATTAAAAATATAAGAATACTACATATTAAAATTTATAAAATTAACATATAAATTATATTGATTACGCCAGCAATAATCATACATACATAATTATAATTTATTACAAATAAAAAAAGAAATGTCATAATCTGTAAATACATGGCTAGCTTTTTAATATTTAATTGTGTATTTAAAATAAAATTAAGTAATAATGGATAGTAATAATTCATACATAATACGTAATAATATTTAATATACCTTTAAGTAAATATACATTATATCAGTTATGACATTAATGTTGAATATAGTAAAAAATATAATTTATATATATAATATATTCGAGTTACTAAAAATTGTTAACTAATTAAAACACATATCCTAATAAACAATCCATTTCATGATGAAAACAAGCTGAAATTCTCAAGATTAAATACTATAAGTTATAAGACTTCAAATCTGGGTGCCAAGTGCACTCCAAATATCAACGAACTATTCATTAAATATTCATTAAAAAAATCAGTCAAAAACCCTCAAGATCCTATTAAAAGGTTTAAACTCTTTTAAAAAATTTATTCACGTGATCCCAATTTTGAACGGGCGGTCTTTACCTTACGATCGTTTTGCTTACAAAAAAGTTAAAGTTGTTTTTTTACTTCCGAGGTTAAAAATAATTTTCTTACATTAAAAAAGCATATCATTTATTGCTATTACTATAAAATTAGTTAATAATTCTAAACTGTTATTTTAATAACGTATTATCGTATGTTTAATTGTTCATGATACTATTTTATTCCCTCGTTTAGTTTTGCTTCGACGTATCGCAGAAGGCAGACCTTAGTCCAATAGTTCTCTTCCGTTGCCATGGAATGAAAGGGAACCAACACTGGAAATACAATCCTTACACTTCTCAGTTTATTCATCAAGTTACGGGTAACTGCTTGGATTGCAACACTCAGGCGTTGGAGATCTTTATGCGGAAGTGCGACACAACGTCTCAAAGTCAAAAGTGGGCCTGGCAAAATAGTGACATGACTTCACTCAAGAGGACTTATAATTAGATTATATGTCGAACGCTTAAATTAAAATTGTTTTGACCATTCTGTAGTGTGATAAAACTTTCTATTTTATACTTATTATAATTTAAATCTAAATATTATTCAATTACACTAATACGAACTGTCCCCTTTTGTTCTATCCTCTGTATAGCTATTATTGATGAATTTGTTTTTATTCAACGATAAGTAACCAAAATTATGTTTCCTCAACATTATATATGAAATAACTTTCTTTTCCACCTAATTTATATATTTTATTTATTTATGCCCTAGAAGGAAGTTATTTGTTAACTATTTTTACAGTGATATAGAGTGACTATCTTTCAAGGGTATTCATTTTCAATGTCAAGTGCAAGTCCGCTTTTTTGTATTTCCTTTTTTTCATTTATCAGTTTTGATATCAGTTTTAATACCCTCTTTGTAAGATTTTTGTCAGAATTTAATCAAATTAGTATATATGTAGTTTGGCATTATAAGTTGTGTTATGTATACGATGCACATTTTTCATTACATTTTCAAATTGATATATTCACCGTTACGTAATATATTTTATTCTTGTTATTAACAATACTTTTTATCCTATTAAATATTACTAGAATGATTTTTTTTATTTTTTTTTACTTATTTAGATATGGATTACCATCTCAGATGTATGTTGTTTCTTATTCGCCATTTTATATCCCTGTGTTTAACGATGCACATGATTTTGTATACTGAAGCTATGTCAACGCTACATACTAAAGTACAATACTATGATGGTAAAATATTCATATTTGTAAAATTAATATGTCTTAATTAAAATATATATAATAATTATATGTATGATGAAACAACTATGGGGTGCCTGGCAAAAGAAAACTTACCGCGCAAAGATTCTCATGTCAATTACATAACAAATATACATTCTCATTTTATTAAAATAAAAAATTAAACAACGAAGTTTTTTTTACTTATTTTCTTATTTAATATAAAAGTACATAATCATTGACAAATTAGAGTAATTTTTATCAATAAATTTTGTAATTGGGCTCAATTTAATGATTTATATTTTTGCACTCTTAAATGGAATATCATTTGTACCTGTTTTTCAAATATTTACAGATTTGAATTTTGAATGAACAAACACTTTTATAAATGATTGTACATAGTACTAAATAATTTATTAGCGCCTTATTGATCTATGGATATACTTTAACATGAATTGCTCAATTCATTGTTACAATGAATATTAGAATTATTTTTTTATACTATCTTTTAACAATTCCACAGAAATCATGTTAATTACAAAAGTAATTGCCACTAAGCTTTTAATCAAATATTAATAATTTGGCGCTCTTGTAAAAACAATGGCGGCCGAGAAAGATCATACAGCAAATATGTAATTAAGAACTCATAAATTACAAAAGAACTCAAAACTACAGTGAATATGTTGACATACTCATGTGTAACATGTAACAACATATTTTCAAATATGTCACACATTTTGTGCTCATAATTGCAAATTATTGTGCACATATGTACAAATATGTCCGTCGATGCACTCGTGATCTTTGTTAATCGATTGCATTCTTCATAGTTTCATTGAAATACAGCACTACTATTAAGACTGACACTAACTTCTATTTACCTGCACTATCACAACCGACTATACACGCAAATTGATAAACCTCGACTACCATGTGGATTTACGTATTGATTAACTACTTTAACTTACTAAATTATAATCTGTTAATTCTGATTACTTCTCTCAAACTTCTCGTTACCGTAACAAATTAGTGACCTTGACATTCCATATCAGCATACTAAAAGTGGTTTATTTATTTTGCATAATGTCCACCGCAGATGATATCACAAAGCTTAATAATGCCGACCTAACTTCTCTGCCTAAAGCTAAGATAATTAACATTATAAAAGCAGACAAAAGCATACGTTCTGCTAAACCAACAATCAACCACAAAGATCCTCTTTTAATCAACCTCCGTCGAAACTCATTTACACATAAACCCGTCTGTAACTATTCAAGCAATTGAAAAACTCGATAAGAAGTTGAAAGAATATACTACCGATTTTTTAACTAGAATTGAATCTATTGAAAATGATTTTGTCTATCTGAACAAACGAGTTGAAAAGTTATAGCTAATCGCCAAAATACTACCCCAGGAAAAGATTTTGTCGATTTGAACAATCGAGTTGAAGATTTATAGTCAAACGCCAAAAAGCAACTTCAGAAACACCTACCCCTACGCAATCTTTTAGAAATAATTCGAAGACGAAATAAAAGAACATTTTCAAAGAGAGAAGAAGAAAGAAAATCTCATCATATTTGGAGTTGTCGAAAGTCTTAATGAAACAACAACCGATCTTACAACAGCTGTGAAGCAAATCTGTGAGTCAATTGAAGCTTCTCTTGTACACACTCAAATCAATATATAGAATTAGACGAATCAAAGAAGGTAATTCTCGCCTCCGCCCCTTCGTAATAAAAAGCCCAAACCAATTAACATAAGAAAACAGATTCTATTGAAGGCGTCACAGCTTTTACTTCCAACTAACCTGCACAATCACATATAAATCGAGACCTCACCATCAAACAATTACAAGAAAAACAGAAATTCCTTCTTCAAGAACTAAAAACCCGTTGAGACAATGGAGAAAAGATCAAAATCCAGAAGAAAAATAGTCCTGCAAAATTAATGACGCTCTAATAGTAACCCCATCACCTCTACTATGTCCCTCTTCCTTCACCTTTAAATACCAACAAGTCACCATCTATCACAATTAGTAATATGTACATCCGATCAACTCTTATAATAAACTTGACCACATCTACTTAACATTATCTATATTTAAATTCCAAATGTTTATTGCTATACAGAAACCTGGCTACATCCAGGTATCTCTGACAATATACTGTACATACCCAACTACACAATCTTCAGACACAACCACGAAAACACTCGAGGAGGAGGTATTTGCATATGGTCTATCTCGACTAACCCAGTTTTCCAACTTCAGCCTGAAAATACCCCCGATTATCTCAACGCAGTTTGGCTAAATTTACCAAAATATAAGCAGCTGATCATAGTTTCACTTTACATCCTCCCAGTCTTTGATATCTCAAAGCGAACTGAAACTGAATTTTACATAACGAATAACATTAGACCTCTTCCTATCTAAATTTCCTAACTTCGACATTATTATTGATGTTGATTTCAACAAATATAACTACAGTATAATGTGTTAAATAACTTTGACCTCGTTAACATGGTCAACGAACATACATGCGCGGAACATATAATACTTGATTATTTTCTTATCTCCACTTCCCGCACTCCAGATTATGACATTACCGAGAACGCACCGCGATTGCTAATTCTGACTATAACAGCTATCCATACGCTTCGCCAAAAAACAATATTCTTAATCCAAAAACAATATCACCAAACTTCTTTTCGACCTCAGATATTCTAACATATCATGATTTTTAGAAGCATTATCAAGAATAAATTGCAGGACACCTTTTTATACATAAAATAGGAAAGTTAATGATAAATGCAATTATTTTCACATAATAAGGTGTATGAATAAAAACGAAGTAAATGCTTTTACTTCGGTTTTTGAAGGATATCCTTCTTTTCGTATGAATAAAATTTAGTAAAAGTAAAACCTTTTACTTTGAAATAAAAAAAATAGTAAATGGTTTAGCAAAAGGTTTTACTTACATCTTTTACTTCGGCTTTTTGTTATACTAATGACAAACGGTATGAATAAAAATAAGTAAAAGCAGGAGATGCTATACCTTTTTCGGGAGCACGGAATTTGAAGCTCCTTTTTGAACTATGGCTGCATATATGAATGTTTTGATGGTAAATGGGAAGAATTATAAAGAAAGAAAGCACTGTTTGGACGATATACAATACAAAAAATTGTTTCGCTTCACAAAAGTAAATGTTGAATGGATGGCCCAGCATTTTTTGGGACAAAACACCGAACGAAGAGGAAAGGCCTTATCGCCTATCCAAAAAATGGAAACTGTATT
>JAYRBW010029737.1:0-12225 GCA_036023295.1 Invenusta paracnida
TTATGAATATTTATGTATATTTCCTTTATTGGCGCTTATTGTAATGTAGACAAATATAAGTAGTATAATTTTTTTTTCATTTTTTTTAAATAGATGAAAAACAAATATTTATGACATAAACAGACTCTTAGTGTATTTTTATAATATTCTATGAATATAGACATAAGATATGCTTGAGTCAACCCTCTGTCTATCTCTACTCTGTGATATTACCAAAAATGTTCAACACTGTTAGTTTAGAAGATTTTGCCAACACTGGCTTTCTCGTAAGTACTATTAAATTATTGAAACTGGCAATATTACACTGCTGATACACTCACATACATATTTATTGATGGCAAAACTCATTGTAGGCACCTGATTTTCTTGATTCTATATATTTTATGTATTTTTTATTTATTTTTCAGGCGTAATAATTCCTCTTTTCTTAATCTTTAAATTACCTGGAAACAGAATATCCGATCAAGCTATTGTTTCATTGACTTAGCTGATGCAATAATTTGAAGATACATATTTTTGATAACCAGCAACAGATTTTAAAATGTATATTGTACATTCTAAACTTCTAGGTATACATTTTTTTATTTTTTTATTAAATTATTTTATTCTGTTTGATCTGTATTTTATTATTGTTATAGTATAGTTTAAAAATATGAATAAACTAATGCGAAATGTATTAGAGATTGTCATTTTTTATTAGAATACATTATTGATAGTTGATAGCATATTTTTTAATTATTTCAAATTTAGATGATGAATTAGTGGTAAATTTATAAAAATCGAAATATAAATTACGCTTTATTACACATGCTACTTTCTGAGTGGTATGTGTTTTAAAGTATATTTTTTGGTTTTAAGTTAGTTCGTAGCATTCGGCCAAAAGTAATTTTTCGAGGTCACTTACCAACCTCGGTTCATCATACAAAATATCTAGCAACAAGCATGACAACAGTTTTAAGAATCAATCAATTGCACTAATTTCAAGAAAATTTCAGATGTCCCTAAATGAGAAAAAGAACGCCGCAATTTGTGTCAGAATATATAAAAAAAAATCAATTTCGCCATGATAATCTATTTATTTATTTTTTTCAATTACAATTAATTTGATTGCCCTTTCTAAGTAAATCCGTAACATGAAATACACAAATATCATTACTTCCAAAATCTGGCTGTTAAATAATAATTAGAAAATGTAATTATAAATACTTCGGAAAATCTGGAAACACATTTCAGAAATGCACAATTAAAATACTTTCTTTTAATGTTCTTATTAAGATTTGCGTGAAATTTTTTAAATATTATCATATTTTCTAATTTTCTATTGCTTAATCATGTCGGAAAGATATAGTTTTTCATTGACAACTTTTAGGTATTTATACATATTTCTTTATATTATATAAAATTATTATGTAGCTAGAGTATCAAATAAATTTTTAGTTCTTGCTTAATTTGATAAATTATATATATATAATCGTAATTTATAGGTTGTGAGAGTCTTGGCACCTAAAGAAAATTGTTATGTGCCGAGTCTCATATGCCGGTCTTTAGACGAAACGTCAAAAAAACTAAATGAATGTATTAACAAGTAACCCCTATACACTACTAAAAGCTGGAGGCTGCTTGCGGTCGCTTGCCCACACCACAATTATCATGCATCTCACTATCCTTTGTTTATTTAAAAAGAAAAATCCACTTGGCATGTAACATTTTTCTTTACATGCCAAGAGTCTTGACATATAGATGCAAAGATAGTCACTCTTGGCATATAACAATTTTCTTTATGTGCCAAGACTCTTGCAATGTAGTGACAACCATATATAATAGTAATACTGGTAAATATTGGTAAAATAGTGAACATTGGTAAATATTGGTCCAAGACAAGTCCAAGGACAAGGTATAGTTTAGCTTACTTACTAAGAGTAAGAGTAAGTAAGTGAATAGAATAGAATAGAAAAGAATAGAATTTTATTTATATCTATCAATTAATGGCAACTAAAGGGTAGGAAGGTTATTTGAAATTGAAGGTTACAGATATGTTGAAACATAAATTTTTAACAACCAAAATTATGCAATACTAAAAAAAAACTAAAAGATAAATCATAGGCTTTAGCCAGGCATAAATATAATTATATACAAAATTTTGTTAAGCAATAGTTACTTTAAAGCTTTGTATGGAAAAAAGCTTTAAGTATCAGTAGTTTTTGGAATGAATCTAAATTTCTGTTTTTCAGGTTCATTTGAATTTGTGGTATGCTATGGTAGTTCATCGTTCACTAGATGGTTGATTGTTGAAGAAGAGCACACAGTACGATATTGTTATGCCATACTTTACAATGGATAAGATGATAAATATGGTGACACTGATAGTCACAATATATATATTAATAACCTTAGTTAAATGGAGAGAAATTTGGGTAATCTCCAAGTTTCCCTTGTTAAATTATTTTTGCTTTTTTTAATGTTTTTTTATGTATTTTTTTTAAAGTTTTTTTGTTAAATTATTTTTCTTTTTATTTTACATTTTATTTTAATGCATTAAATACTTAAATTAATAAGTAAAATAAATAATTTAAGTAAAATACTTACCTAATACTTATGTATTAATCCTTACCCATCTCTGGAGTTTCTCTGATGCTGGGTTATACAAATAACTTTTTCGGAAATATCCTACATATTGGATTAAACATTATTACGACTTCTGATTTGTTATTTGTTACTTGTTACTTGTGATTCATCTATATAATTTTTCTTGTTGTAACACTTATAAACACTAATGGATAATTGTTTTTCTTATTAAAAAAACATTAAAAAAGTCGAAAAAATACCTACTGTACAAAAAGCGAAAATAATTTGATGAGGGAAACTTGGAGATTACCAAAATTTGCATTATTTAGTATGTGCAAGAAATATATATATATATTATTGTTTAGCTCATTTTTGTACATTACAATACAATCTACTTGATCTGACTATCAGAGCTCATTGTTAATAATAGAAAACTGTCAATTTTTGCCTTTATCATTAGTTTTATTATAACATGATTGAAGATGATGGGAGACCACTTTTCTTTAATATTGCTAATTGACATTCTGGCAATTGTGGAACTGGAATGCTTGGCCATAACATTTTTTTTGCAATTAAACAAAACATCAAAAAACAAAAAATAAATGTAATTAAATTGATATATTGTAAAGGATATTGAGATGCTTGATAATTGTGGTGTGGTTGCAGCCACAAGAGGCTGCCAGCTTTTAATAGTGTATAGGGGTTGCTTGTTAATGTTAATTACATTTATTTTTAGTTTTTTTGATGTTTCATTTATTTAAAAAAAAATTAAATTTATTGCCAAGAACTGACACAATACCTGAGATTCTTAACTCTTGTATTTTAGAGATATTGATTTTCATGTAGTTGGATATAGTCTATTCAGATAATTCATTTGTTCTGGCTTTCATAATCAATTGGTCTGGTGAAGTGCAAATCTTAATGATATACAATAGAACTGTCATCAACATATTTTTTTCAGCATTCAAATCATTAATCATGATTCAAAATGCTAACATTCCAACTTTTATACCTTATATTATACTCCAGCATATATGGTTTGCAACTTTGAATTGATTTCTTGATATGAGACAGTGAGCTTATGGCTTGTGATGAAACTTGCACACCACTGGATGAATTATGGTGCTAATTCTAGAGCAGTCATTTTTATAATCTGGATATTAAAATCAATTCTATCTGTATAGAATTTCTTGACTCTATATACTTATATTAATATACAATCAATTCTGCTTATTAGGGCATACACTTAATAGGGCACATCCTTTAATTAGAGTAGTTTTTTGAAGTCGGAATCATTTCCTATATACAGTCAATGTTAAGTTCATTATTTATTAGGGCATGTACAGTTGACTAGCTCTGCTTTATAGGTATATATATTTTGTATATTATTCATGATACTGTTGCAATAGTCTTATTGTGTGACCTTATTATAGTAGCCATATTTTAAACTTACAAATGCAATGAAAACATAATTCAAATTGCTTTTAATTTGGCATAGATATCAGCTATAACAGCCTCCCCTTTTAATATGTGTCAAACAATAAATTACATAATGTCATCAGAATTGGTCTGGAGGTGTGTTGAGTTAGAATACTCACATAACACTGTAGATAGTAATAATTTCACTGCAGTTGAATTATGATGGCCTCACTGTTACATAACTTATTGTGTAGAACTTGCTCACCTCTATGCAAACACAATTAGAAAGACTCTAAATTATTTTTTACTAATTTGATTTTCATTAATCTTAAAATATCTCAGTGTAAAAACACCTTTCTTAAAAATAAAGGTGACATTTTAGATAAGATTTACAGATGTGTTACATATACTGTGCATTACATATACATTTACCAGTATTGCCACTGGTGGTTTCTCCATTTTTGTGACGGTTTTTTTCTAATCCCTTTATCTGGTGGTTTTTTGTGACTAGTATAAAAAATGGTTACAATTTATGTCTCCAAACCTCATTTCTTTGGGCAACCCTGTTCTTTTAACCATAATACTGCACTTCTTGTTGACTCTCTTTTTTCCACTATCATTATTAAACTGGCCACATAGAGGGCCCTATCTTCCTTAACCCCTTCTATGTTCCCAAGACAGACAGTAGTCCCCATCTTGTCATTGACTTTAGCCATTTGACAAAATCACTTTGCAAACTCTCCATTTCCCTTCCTCCTTTTGCCTCTGTTTGCAAAACACCATTTGGATAATTCTCTGTTTGTTATTCATTTAGATTTATGCAATGCTTTTTATTCTATACCCTTACATCCTCTTGCTAGACAAATTACCTGTTTTTGCATGTCCCAATGCTTTTTCCAATTCACCTGTCTCCCTATAGGCCTTGGGCCCTCTCCAGCCACTCTCTTAACTTTCCTTAAAGTGGAAACCCTATTTTTTTGTGGACCCATATTGATAACACTCTCATGGTTGATTCCTTTGAAAATTGATGTACTCATATTTCTCATGTTTTAAATATTTTATTAGAGGCTGGGTTCCAGGTAAATTTTAAGAAGTCTCAAATCCTGCCCTGCCCATGCATTAACTTTTGTGGCCTTATTATTGATTTTTCTCTCATGCTTTATTGGGTACCTCAATCCATGGGGAATCTTTTTTTGCTTTTCATAAATATGTTTCTCTTTCTACAAATTATATTTACGTATTGAAGGGATTCTTACATATGTGGCTTGTACCTTTCAATTTGGCTATGCTATAACAAGGCTGGACTTGACTAGCTACCACATTTGGAACCTCCTTCAAGAACTTTTTCACAACTTGTGGTTCTCCTTCAAGTCCCATTCACAGTCAGGCCACTGCTGGTTTGCAGATGCCACTCCCTCACAGATTGCGATCATTGACCCTTTGGGCACACTGCACAACTTCCTGGTTTGCCAAAATCAGCAACAAGTTTCATTTTGACTACGGCATGGGCAGTCTCTGAGGCAGGCCCAGGGGATGTCATATTTACAGACAACTTGGGTGTCCTGGGACACCTGCAACCTGGGAGCTAATGCTTCAAATAAAGAGTATTATTATTTATAATTAATAATAATAAAACTCTATTTGATGTTGGAAAAAGCATCTGCTGGATTCACAGATGTAGGTATATACAGGATAGTAAGGTGTTTGAAATATAACACAGTTTAGATAAGGAGTGCAGCCATGCATTCAGTCAGGCTAGCCTTTTGCAGGTATCCCAGGACACCCAAGTTGTCTGTAAATATTACGTCCCCTGGGCTGGCCTTGGAGACTGCCCATGCTGTAGTCCAAAATTCTTGAAGAAGAACCACAAGTTAAGAAAAAGTTCTTGAAGAAAGTTTCAAAAGTGATGGCTAGTTGAGTCCAATGTTGTTATAATGTAGCCAAATTGAAAGGTACAAGCCACATATGTAAGAATCCCTTTCATGCGCAAATATAACTTGGAGAAAACAGAAACATATTTATCAAAGCAAAAAATGTTTGACACAAGATCCCACATGGATTGAGATACTGAATAAAGCGTGATAGAAAGATCAATACCTAATAAGGCCACAACAGTTAATGAGTGGGCAGGGCAGGATTTGAGACTTCTTAAAATTTACCTGGAACCCAGCCTCAAATAAAATATTTAAAACAGGAAAAATATGAGTACATCAATTTTCATAGGAATCAACAATGAGAGTGTCATTGATATGGGTCCACAAAAAAAGGGTTTCCACTCTAAGGAGCGGAGCACAGTTAAGAGAGTGGCTTGGGGAGGGCCAAAGGCCCATAGGGAGACAGGTGAATTGGAAAAAGCATTGGGACTTGTGAAAACAGGTAATGTGTAGATAGCAAGATGATTTAAAGAGTATAGAGTAAAAAAAAATGTCATTGCATAAATCTAAACAAATAGCAAACAGAGAATTATCAAAATGGTGCTTTAGCAAAACATAGGTAAAAGGAGGAAGGAAAATGGAGAGTTTACAAAGTGATTTTGTCAAATGGCTAAAGTCAATTGCAAGACGGGGACTACCATCCACCTTGGGAACAGAGAAGGGGTAAGAAAGATAGGGCCCTCTATGAGTGGCCAGTTCAATAATGTTAGTGGAAAGAGGAGAGTCAACAAGCTGAAGCTCAGTATTATGGTCAAGAGCCATTGGTAGATGCTGCAGAAAGGGTGTTGAAAGAACGGGGCACCCAAGAGTGGGCCATCCTCAAAATCCTTGGGCACAGGCCATTCCGGAAGAGGAGGTGCTGGTATGGGATGTCCAGCCACATGCAAATGTCCTAAATAGATAGGAAATGCTGGTCCAGGCTGATGTTATGCTAAAACCTTCCAATTTTTTTCATTTATGCAAAATGTACATTTTAAGGAGCTAACCTCTTAAAAACTATAGTTAATAATATATTATAATTTTCGAAGTTTTGTTGGTCATATTTTTTAGTCTGGCAGTATTATTTGTTATTTGGGGAGTGGCAACACTAGTGTTACATACATAGTCATATTTTATTTCTTCCACAAATTGTTATTTTGTTCATAGGTGCTATCAAATGTAATATTAAGCTAATATCTTTAGTTCAAATGGAAACATTGGTTATTGGTGATCTTCTGATAATAGGGCAAATTTAAACTGGGACAAATGGTGTATAAATTAAACTGTATAATAAGTTTAAAAATTGAATTTGAAATATAAAAATATGTTTAATACTTATTTAACTTACTACTTATACTACAAAACTGGGCTTAGATGTCTATTGGATACTATTTTTTTAAATTAAGATGTGTATTTCAATGCAGTTTTAAATGAATTGTTTTTGAAATATGAGACCTTGGGGACACTATAGTAAACATTATAAATTAAGCATTTAAACTATTTTAACATTTATGTATCTTCTATCCAGTTTTTAATGATAGTAGCACTATATCATTATTTTGATAACAGTTTACATAGTCATAACCATTATTATTTAATTTCTATATTGTGCTACACTTTGTGAATGTGTTTCTCCTATGTATGTTTTCTTTTGTGAAAGTTTTCTCTTAAAACCATTTAGAATATACAGTGAATATAACATGCACTTGTCACTACACTACTTTCAGTCAAGCCAAGGGGTTTAGAAGCTAAGCTAAACCTAAAAATATTTTAAAACTATTAATTTGTAATATTAATTGAAATATTGCTTTAAATATAAAACTTTTAATAGTAAAAGAAAAAGCATAGTTTGTTCTATAAAAGCTAGGTTTGGAAATTTTAATTTTTGTTTCAGAAAAAATAAAATCTCAAAAGCTATTAGTCAACTTTTTCTTATCCAAATTATCACCAATTTTTCTAGAATACCTTTTGTAACTTAGATTATCAAAATAAGTGTTCAATATACAATATATATATAGAGTACAATATAAATTATTAATATATTTTCAGCTATGAATACAGTAACAATTTTACAAATATGGTGGTCAAAACTTTAGTGAGATCAGTGGGATATTTAAATTTATATTTTAGAAATATTGATAAAATATTATTACAAGCAGATAGAGGATGATTTTGAGAAATTCTCTTTTTTACTGTTTTATTTGATAATTTAGTTAGAGTCTGAACATTTTTTATTTTTATATCTTTTTTAGTAAAAAAAAAATATTTTAGACATTTTTCAATAGAAATTTAATAGGATTGCCTGGACTATATATATGCATATGCCTGTAAATAATATTTTTTAAAGTACATATAAACTAAAATGACACATGTAATATATATTTTTTTCTTCATTAAAAAAGTTTATATGAAGAGCTTAATAATACAGTTGTATAATAAAAAAGATCAATTATATATAATATTTACAATCATTTTTCAGATTCTTTCTTTTTGACATGTTATTTATCAACAATTTTAGATTCCAGAGGCTTGTGCAAAAAGAAATATGGCTTGATAATCTTTTCTGATACATCATACTGCATCTGGCAATATACAGTACATTTTGGAAATATCATTTGTTCAAAAGATTATTTTTGTTATAGATAATTATTAAAAGCTACTTTAAATAAAATAATAAGTGTAATATTTTTTCTGCCACAGCGAATTATTTAGAGTTGATGAGATGTGTCACTATCAGATGTTTTAAATATATTTGGATTGGTGAGAAATGTTAGGTTTTAGGAGGCTAGGGAAATCTTGTTGACATCTCACCTTTTTGTGGAAATTTAGCGTCATGTCATAGCGTTAGTGATGCGTCATTTCGCTTTCCAGATGTGATGCATGATTTATTATTATCAACCAGCATCATTCCTGTTCATATCAAAGAGTACAATAATATATCATTATGTGCTGCTGGCAAACTACAATAAAGAAGTAGTATGAACATGAATAACATTTACTTTTTGTTTACAGCAATATATATTGTATAAGTCTTATTGGTATGTGTGCATTTATGACGATTATACACTTTGCTTTACTATTGTAATACATCACTATATATGCTATACGTTCATATGATATACCTTGCTCAGCCCCTCAGGTAAACTCGTCCAGATCGAGTATGCCCTCAAAGCTGTCGGCGCTGGAGCCCCATCTGTGGGCATCAAGGCGGCCAATGGCGTGGTCCTGGCGGTGGAGAAGAAGTTCAACACGAGCCTCATAGACGAGACTAGTATTCGTCGTGTGGAGCCGGTGACACGGGCACTTGGGATGGTCTACAGTGGCGTGTCTCCTGACTACCGAGTTCTGGTGAAGCGGGCACGGAAGCTGGCCCAGAACTACCAACTGCAGTACGGTGAAGAGATCCCCCCCGAGCAGCTCGTCCAGAAGGTGGCCGCTGTCATGCAGGAGTCCACGCAGTCCGGGTCAGTTTGCTATGAAGCTTGCATTGAAAACCCGTGAATACGAGGTTTCAATTCATCGATTTTAACAGTAAAAGATGGACAAAAGACGTATATTTGGAATATCAGAATAATACTGATATCTCATTGGTTCCAAATGCGTAAAAGTTGTAATAGTTTGTTTGGAAATCTACATTTGGTGAATGGTTAAAAATACAATTACATATTACAGTGTGCCTTTCGCGGTATTTAAAGCTAATGACTTTCTTTGCTAGTTGACTCATACATTTTTCTGTATGAAAATTTCAATTTTTCAATATAAAAAAGTATAACTTTTCTTTTCCACTTTTTACTTTTTTTAAATATTACATATTTTTATCTTTGTATTAAATTGATATTTGCGTTTTATAAAAAACTACTTCTTATGCATAAAATTGATCTTTTCTGAGGAATAGTAAAAAGCAGTGCAATGATGTTACCTAACAATGTTTTACGAAATAACAGCGCAGAAATGTCAAGACACCTGTTAACACGTACTAGTAACTGGCCTTTCTTTCAGTCCACAGAAAAAATTACGTTCCTTCATTTGAAAAGGGCAACTTTTCTAAGTTTCTGTTAAATGATCGTATTTCCTTCACATTTACAAGAGACTCGTAGTATGATATTTTGCCGTCAAAAACAGTATTTTAAATCGGGATGAATTTAACCTTGTATGTATTTCAAGGTTTTTTGTGTAGTGCTGCCAATCTTATGACTAAGTATGCACCATTTATTGCCTCGACTTTAGCCCATCTGGTTAATTACACAAAGCCTCATTGTATGCACTCTAGTTTGTGTGTTCTGTGTCGAATTAATTAATATATCAACCATGACAATATTTTTATTGACAACGTATTCTTATCGCATGTTCATGCTAAGTTATCCCATTTTGATAAATTGTTCAACACGACTCTTTTACCGTTTGGTGAGTATCAAACAGTTTTTGAGCCAACAAATGCTCATAAACAGTTTAATATGTTGTAATAAAGTAAGTTATTAGCCCTATCGATATCGGAATCTATGTACAGAAGACTATCCGACGATAGCAGTCTTGGGCTCACTAGCAGTCATTGTTTGAGGTATCAGTTCGATGGCTAAATAATCAATTTAATCCAACTACAATTTCGTACTAAATCGGTTTTCTACAATCTATTATTTAAAACTTGACTAATTGTTTAATAATAATTCTAACTCTATAATTCACAAGACAAGGACATTGTGTCCGGTATCTTAGACTTTGTCGCCTCAACTGTGACCTATAAGTTCTCCTTTAAGGACCCCTAGAGTCGTCCTCTCAAGGAACTAACAACGTCTGGTGTGTCCTCCCTTTCTTTGCAGCGGTGTTCGACCCTTCGGTGTTTCTCTTCTCATTGCCGGGTGGGATCGTGACACTTGCAAGCCCTGTCTTTTCCAGTGTGATCCTTCGGTGAGTTCACTTTGATTGAAGTGTGTATTGGCTATATTTCCAATCTTATGTGTGTATTATTTGCAATGGACACGGTTAGCGATTTTCAATTGCAGCCGCATTGCTTTTTAGTGAATGTCCATTGTAATATGTCTCCTTATTATTATTCCTGAATGATACATTGTTTAGGGTTTAAAAAACATATTCTTATTTAATAAATAAACGTCCTTTTATTACAGTGAATATACTAAATATTCTTCCAGCATAGGAGTTGAATTAACGTCCTTTTATTACAGTGAATATACTAAATATTCTTACAGCATATGTGTTGAATTAACGTACTTTTATTACAGTGAATATACTAAATATTCTTCCAGCAAATTAGTTGAATTAACGTCCTTTTATTACATTGAATATACTAAATATTCTTCCAGCAAATGATTTGAATTAACGTACTTTTATTACAGTTAATATACTAAATATTCTTCCAGCAAATGATTTGAATTAACGTACTTTTATTACAGTGAATATACTAAATATTCTTCCAGCAAATGATTTGAATTAACGTCCTTTTATTACAGTGAATATACTAAATATTCTTCCAGCAAATGATTTGAATTAACGTCTTTTTATTACAGTGAATATACTAAATATTCTTCCAGCATAGGAGTTGAATTAACGTCCTTTTATTACTAATCCAAGTCGATTTTGGTGCGTCGATAATTAACATGTAATTTCACATTGCACTTCGTTAACACGTGTTTTTTCAACAACTTTTGCCCCATATTCCTCGTCTCTCTTCAGGGCACCTATTTCCCCTGGAAGGCCACAGCTTTGGGGAACAATTCAAGCAATGGGAAGACTTTCCTTGAGAAGAGGTAAGGTCTTAGCTTTCTTGCTCCTCTCCTCGCTCTCTTTTTTTTTACAAGTTTGTGTATAACTTTAAATAATACCGGACATTTTATATAATTTTTAGCCCATGATAAATCTACCCTTCGCGTTTTTTGTAATTGTTTTGGTTACTAGAAGAGCATTACAAAGTCCTTCTGAAAACCTATATTATCAATGTCATCATTCACTTTAAAATCGTCTTACATGCCAACAGCTTTTTAAAAATAACTATTGTTCTTAGTTTTTACACCCGAGGACGACAATTACTGTTTTTTATTTATGCATGCTTCTTTAAAATGTATTAAAATACCATTAAATTACGTAAGACCTTATACTATATCAGTCTTATATCCGTAGTAGCTTCTCCCTCAGTTTATATGGAGCGTCAGGGTTCCTCTAACACTTAATTTAAGTAAATTCAGCTGTCAATTGATATTCTTAACTGATACTAGGTTTAATGATACTATTGTGTGATCATGTAAAATCAGCACTGTACATCATAGAATACAATACTTGAAAGTTACTTTTTGGTTGTCTGTTCAAAACTGGGTCA
>JAYRBW010029748.1:0-12224 GCA_036023295.1 Invenusta paracnida
CAAGTTATGTAGGGCTGTTAAGTCGACGTATTCGAAGCAATCGATACTCCTGCATTGAGTTGGCTTAAATAAGAATGTTATGTGCGGCGTTGTACAACAATTGTAGAACATAACTTACATCGTTTGGTGGCATGCGCCTACATCCCGGAAATGGGTAATTCCCCTTCTAGTTGTTATCAAATCGTATCAATGGAGTAGTGATGAATATTAATAATGAATAAATCCACAACATTGTCTGATTTGTTACGTGAATTTTCATATTATTATTTATGAAACATATACTATGGAAACGTATATACATATTTTTCAACGCTGTGGACTTTACTGTGAAATATCAATTTAAACAAACTTTAGGTAGATTATATCACACAATAGAATACTATTTATGAAAGCTATGAAAAGTTCAATTACATATTTGGAAATTAATAATAAGGAAGGAAGGCTTTACAGATCATGATATTTGAGAGAGAGGACTTACTGTGAGTTGGCTTAACGTTGTATGTTGACAAAGAAGTAGACAATAAAACTGAAGATGAGAAAGACAAATATAAGTCAGCATTAATGAACAAAATGTAGTATTTTAAATAATGTGTAAAAATGTATTAATTAAACTATTTATAAATTGAACATTAGAAAAGACGTCCACAAATGAGTATTAAACCCATTTATACTTTAAACATTGCTAAACAAATCTAATTGCTCATTTCAGATTTACCTAAACTTGGCAACAAAAGCAAGTCCGTACCTTCTGAAGAGAAGTCGTATTCTCTTGAGCAAACAAACGCTCTCTTTTCATCGCATTTAGTTGAGATATACCATCCATCATCTCGGAAGACGAAGCAATGCTCGCCGTGTTTCACTTTGATTGCAAAACAATGTCCAGGGGGACTGTCCCTTGTACACTCCACAATAGAGCTGAAATGACAAAGATAACTTGTTCAAATACAAACTGTGGTGTTAATAAGATACATTTTCTCTCATTTGTAATTCTTCTATTTATATTAGCGAATCTGGGATAAAGTCAGATAACCGTGAAGGGAAAAGAAGACTAGTCAAATTTTGGCCTCTACAAACTAATCACTAACTATTTCAGCCCTGGACATGCAGCAGATGTGAAAAATGCTTCCTTCGTATCTAAATGTAGCTCCATCCAATCAATAAGTATTTTTATTTCGAAGAACAAGCACAACTTGGTATATCTTAATTTGATACATATATTGTTATTTATTTAATTTTTATAGATTTTGCCTTATTATTGCTTGGTTTTTGAGGAAATATATTAGTTTTAACATTTTGTACATTTTGTTAGAGTTGGCGGTCTTTATTTTATTATGCAATCGTTATACTTTCTATAAGAGAGACGAAAACTTGGGTTTCTGTTAATTTCATCACTGTTTGATGTTCTGTTGTGACTTTTTATTTTGCTTACTGTAAGCAAACGTTTTGTGTAATGTGGTTTCATTCATCATAGATACATAGATAAATAAGCATTTCTCAGCAGAAACTTTCCGTTAAGATTGCGTATCGTCGTTTGTATAATAATTTTTCCTTAAAGAATTTAAGCATAATAGAAAGTCTTATATTGAAATATGTACGTATTGTCCGATAACACCATAATACGCAAATAAATCATCAGAATAAAATATGTGTTAATCACAAAACGGATAAAAAGAAGTCAAAAAGAATGAACACAGAACAAAACAAAAAATAACAGAAAATAAATTCTCACGCATAAGTTTTGTTATTAAAGTCAACCCAAAATGTGTTTGATCCATGAAGCCCGTCTTTCATATTGTTTTTGAGGAACTCCTTTTGAGGTAAAAACATTAAAGAACGTGAGTTGTTACTGTGTTATTGTTTCCTACAGCTGATACAGTTATTACTGTTCGTGCTATTGTTTCCTACAGCTGCAATAGTTATTACTGTTCGTGCTATTGTTTCCTACAGCTGAAACAGTTATTACTGTTCGTGCTATTGTTTCCTACAGCTGAAACAGTTATTACTGTCCGAGCTATTGTTGTCTACAAAGTTATTAAGATGAGTCCCTCTTGTTTTATATTTATGACTTAACACGATTTTAATCTTAATATAAGGATATATTATATCATATTATATATTAATTCCATCTATGCTTTGTGGGGAGCATCAATGTACATCGAACACAGGTTGTAAAAGCCAGGTGTACATACTGAGTTTTGAAGTGGACTAACATGAATTGAATTACTACCTTGAAACTCCAAACCCAGCACATTTAAGTTGGTAAAATGACAAATTATTAATAATTTATTTAAATGTTTAAATATTTTAGCAAGGCTTTATAGTTATAACTTACTATTTAACCAACTAACTATTATATATTGACCAGTATATTTTAATGTTTTTTCGTAAGTATTAACACTTTTGCTATATCATCAAACATTTTAAAGAACATGAAATTTGGAAAGTTATATTAACTTATAAAAATGACCCAAAATAATATCTTAGCTTTTAGATGTCAATATATCAAATGTGTAATTACAAAATTACAAAAAAACAAAAGGTTACTTCGTGTGTGAAACATTACAATTTACTTAATTTCAAAATTGTGCTGCGCAATTAGACAATGCAACACCTCAACATGGACTATGCCTGACAAAAAAATATTATTAAAACTTATAACAAGAGCGTCTACAATGTAGCTTGAGAGATGCTAACAGCTCTAGTCATTAATGAAAAGGAGAATAGGACCGCTAATAAATAAGATTAGAGGTATTACAAAGCATACATTTGATATTTACGTAATTGCTATGTGCTTGTCAACAAAATACATATAAGTTTAACTTTTAAAGAATTTGCATACGCGTTTAAATGGAGTTAACTTCTATGAAAAGTCTTTTATATTATTAATTATTAATTTAGAATTATTAAAAATACATGAGCGAAGCAATAAATAGTCTAGAAACGAGCTCAAAGACGAAATTATCAAACAATTTTCCAGAAACGTAGTTCAGTAATTGATGCGATAAAATTGATACAGATGGGCGCCGAGAATAATGCTAAAATGCTGGCTATAAAACAACATATTTTGTGTGTTGGTGAATATGTGGAATATTTACAAAGTTCATCAGAATATAACAAAAACTGATAATACATTCCTGGCAATTGTACATTACATACATAGTTAATTTCAATAAGATAATTATCAATATAGCATTATTAAATTAATATATTTAAAACAATAGTCAAAAATTTTTTCTATTTTTTGTTTCAGTTTTAATGAACTGTCTTTGAATTCGTTTCCTGATTTTCCTTTTTGCAACGTTATCATTTTTGATTTTATTTATAGATTGCTGAATCATTCGTAAGTGAAATGCCGTTTCAAAATGTATTGTGGGTAAATAGTATTCGAAAAACTTGCAGCTCGATTTCAAAACGGTTACGAATTCTTAAAATTGGAAGATTAAGCAGCACCTTTTAGAAATCGTGCAAATTGTAAATTGAGTAAGAAACATTCATGGTACGGAAACATCAAATTATTGCATTAATTTCAATTAGCCAAACGTACAAGTTCCTCCTTTGAGCTGATGGTCATTAAGCTCATAAAAGGATGACTTTCGCACGAGCTAAGAGCATCAGTATGGGTCTCTTTTTCTTGTCGGAAATGATAACACCGGAAGGGTGACAGACAGAATCGTTCTGGAAGTGGAGAACATGGAGATGGATTTAGAAGTAAATGACTAATAAATACTAATATGTATAAATGACAATCTGAGTATACAGTGATGTATCAATTGCAACAAAAGATAAATTCAATTATGTATCATAAAATATTGTAGTATCTAAAAGTCATTGGAGTCAATACAAGTTTATTTCATTTTATGAAATATCAAAACACGGTCGTGTGATCTCTTTGGTAGCAAAATATGACACTCAAAGAATGACAAGATTAAACACTATAGAGAAGAAAAGATACTAATTATGAGAGAAGGTTTATCAATAAATAATTGAAGTGCTCTTTTGGTCATTTACCTTTGTTACAAAGTTTCAGAAGACTTAATGGGAATAAATATACTGCACATAACTTGTGCAATAGGCTGAATTTGAATAATTTCTACAAAGGATGTCTTTTCTATGTTAAAATCCATTATTTATTCATTTCTACCGGTGTTTTACATAACATCATTAATACGGTTCAGCCATCCGGATAACAAAAAAGGAAAACTTACACAGGAAATATATTACATTCAAATATGGAACAATCCATACATATATATCAATAGATACGTTTTATGTTGTACATAAGTATACACACAACATATATTTTTTAAATTTTAAACATATAAGTCTATCACATAATATTACACACCATATTTATACTGCTGTCACCATAATTAAAGTAGTGCAATAATATATTGTGGTGAATATATATCAGTGAATCCAAACTGAGTTTCTCTGTGGGTTCCTAGTGATATTGTTTAAGAGCATTAATGTGTCGAATAATGATACTACCACTGTCTAAGATGATTTCATATTTGCAATTTCCTTGTCTCTCTGTCACTGTACCAAGTAAGCATTTATGTTTCCCAATGAAGTGCCTTGCAAGTGCTCTTCCACCAACTTCAAGAGATATTCATTCTCGATTCTGCGGTTCCAATTGGGAGATTCTATTTTGGATTCTTGTCTTTTGGAATCTGTCTTAGTTCGAAATTGTCTTCCTAGAAGCAAAAAAACAGGCGTTCTTATGTTTGATTATTGTATGGTCGATCGATATCTGAGTAGGAGTTGACAAACTCTTTTTTGTATGTCACCTTCACTTTTATTCCTTTTTTTTAAAAAAATCTGAACTGTTCTATCCGCAATGCCATTTGATTGAGGCTTGTAACGCCACTTGTTGTATGTTTTATTCCATGAACCTTTAGAAAGTAACAAAACTCTGCGGAATTGAATAAATGCTCGACCATTATCGGTGTGGATATGTCCATTTTGACTAAGTGTCTATGGCGGTTAGGAAATGTGTTCCTAAGATGTCTTCTGCGAAATCTAAATGTAACCTATTCCTTGATTTCTGTGGTACCAACCAGGTATGAGTATCGATTGGATTTGGGGCTTTGTCATTCATTTGATATGTGATACACCTCTTTGTAATTCGCCCTCTGTCATCATTGCAATTTTGCCAGCACAAAAATTCTGCATAATGCTTTTATTTTTACTATTCCAATGTGACCTTCAAGAAGTATCTCCAGGTTTTGTAAAATCTTAGAGATAATTACTTTCTGACTCCATGTAAGACAATGTTCTTGATTGACAACTCTAACCTCCGAGGATAATACACTTTCAAGTCTCCATCCACGTGTTTAAGTCAACTATTTATTGTCAAATATATAACTTGTTTCAAGACTGTGTCTGTTTTTGTTTCTTTGCCTCTGCTTAAAAATTAACATGTGCTATGCTGTCAAAAGTATTCATCTTAAATATGGTATCCCAAGAAGTGTGCATGGGGTGAGAGCTTCATCGACAGGAAATCTACACAGTGCATCTACATATGGAATCTGTGAACCGTTTTATATATTTAAGAATAGTCAAATTGATTCAGAAATACTACCTATACAGAACATTTACCTAGAGACCATCTGAAAATACCTGCAGCAAATGTTTGCCTATGGAATCTGAAACTATCTTATTTTTATTTGTAATAGTCAGGTTTTGATTGAATGAATTCCATATTGCTCCAGATATTAATGATATAGCTGTTTCTGTGTCCAACTCGATACCATTTGAATTGCTATTTGAATTGTTTGTTTTACAAAAAAGTTTTGATGTGCTCCTTTTTATGGAAACCATTGCAGGATTTTGACTTCCAGAAACAACCATCTGCTTTGCGGTTAGTTTTTTCACATCTGTAATAAGCAAGATGTTTGTTTGAGTTATTCAATGAACCATTTTGAACCGGAGAAGATTTTATGCTGCTTAGCAGTGCCACTTATAATTATTTTGTGAACTTCACCAGATATTAATTGCTTAGCATATTTTTAAGTTTATTCATACTGTAACCATATTTCCACAGCTCGAGTAAAAATCAAATGCTTTTTAATAATACCCCCATTTGATAGTCCTGAGACTAGCCTGTCTCAAAGCCTTTCAGTTAAAATATTACCAAACCTACAATCCTCGGATAACCGTCAAATAATATTAATATAATCAACAATTTAATTATCAAACGGTTTTTCAGAGCATTTGTAATACTCCGACATGTAACTTTTCATGAGTAATGTTTGTGGGTTGGTTGTATTACATTATTAGTGGGTTATTGACCAAGTTATAAGTTGACTGTCCCACAACACTTAAGAAAACAGCTTTCTTCCTCTCCGCAGCAATGTTGCTGGCTTCGGCATTGAAATTGAACCGTTCCAAGTAGGAATCGAAATCGTTATTGTTGTAAATACCAATCGTTCCAATAGTTCCAGCACTTACCCGAAAATAATTAATAGTATTATATATATGTATTTAGCGCTTCAGTATTAATATACTAGTTAATTCCAATAAAAAAAGGAGAGTCCAGCGCTTCAGTGACGAGATCCTTTCAATTGCCAATTGTCGTCAATTGTACTGCTCATCGCCATTGTTTAACTCCTTTATTTTATCACTTCTGTCGGTGTTTTTATAACATCATTAATACAGTAAAATAATTCAGATATCAATCTCGTACAGTTTACACAAGAAATACATTACAATCAGTTATGTAACATCCTGCATCATTTGCATATTTCTACTCATTTCTTCAGTAAACAATAAAACAGTTAATCAGTAAAACGCAATGGAAAACTACCTAATGATACAATATTAACAATTTTTACTATTGCGGTAATAAAATGGCCACAATCTTACTTTTTCGAATTGTTCCGTTACTTAAATGAGACAAGTAATCTATATTTGTAAATAAGAACAACCATCCTTAGTGTAAGTCTGAAAATGTCCGTCTCACCATATCCCATGACTTGGACCTCGCAGAGAGTTAGAAAGTTGGTGTCTTTGAGTTGAATGCGCAAAAAACGGGCATACGTTGGAACATTACAAAAGATTTGAAGAACAACTCCTCTCCTGGCGTATTGTGGATAGTGGACGCAGAGAGTCAAGTTGTCCTCCCGTTCACCAGTCTGCAACCAACCAATAAGGAGCCAGTATTTAGACAATCACGTGACTTCACAAGAAGACAATTACAATTTATGGTAACAAGTTTACAATATCTAAAACATTTAAAATACATGTCTTTCTCTTTTAAATTGTACTGATTGATTATTTGTTGATGAATATCAATGAATACAGCTACTTTTAATTTTGAGCGATTATTTATTGCTTATTGTGATGTTATAAGTGAATTCTACTATTGATTGATCTGAGCATAGATTAATTCTTTTTTTATAATATATTAAATATAATTTTGTGTTTTATAATGACTCGATACATTGACTGATAATGAAAACATTTAACCAAATCATCTAATTTTAAAATGCCCTAAACTCTCTCAGATTTGACTTTAAATGAAGCTATGAACAAAAGCTTGTTATTTTAGATAATCGAATGAGTAGTAGGAATGGTAGAGTTCCAGAACAAAGATCTCTTTGATCTAGAATATGATATATCGATTACGTACAATTTTTTTGCGATAATGAGTCACGGTCAACTTTTAGCATCATAATGTTGAGATATATTTTCAGCTCGATGACGGACTGGAAACAGTACAAGTAAGGCACGCGCGTCCATTCCTGCTCATTTTGCCTTACATATACTAAGTGCATTACTATTTCTAACTGAAATTATCAAGCTCGGCGCCAATGATTTTGCAAGATTATGCGCAAAATTATGTATTTTGGATGTATTATGTATTTAAATCAGTAATACCATGACCCAATTATTAGAAAATTAAACATCCGAGAACGAAATCCTCTCACCCTTATTCCTAATATTCTAAAGGAATTATTATTATTAATTATTCCAAATACTAAGTGCAAAAATCATACTCCTTCAATTGGCTTATTTTGAAATGACCTTGATTTTGTAAAGTTCCGTTATTATAGGGCCAGAAAGATATGCACTTAAAATTCTCGCCAATTATTTTAAATTTAATTTGGCACTTTACCGATTTAATGATGCGCGAATATATTTAAATTCACGTAGGAATAGGCTGCCATTAGTGGAGTCATTCTTGATTGTGATTGGCTAGTGGAAGAAGAGATAATTCTTTGTCTAGAAATCTTCTTCCTTACTACTCGCATGGGTTTGTATGGGTCATGTTAGTCATACAAATTTGGACAACTCACCAGGATATAAAAGTTCGAGAGTCTATCAGCACAGCAATCTACTCTGTTGTAGATAATGACCTCTTGTATGTAGAAAATGCCCCCTAGGTCAACTTGCCACCACGCACCCTTTTCATAGAGCGTATGACTACAAGCCCGATCTTTGTAAAGGTCACCAGAGGTCACGCTGTCGACGGCCTTGTTACTTTTCGTATACTTGTTGAAGGTGCTGATCTGCTTAGTTGGTCGACCGAGAGAGATATCGCGTAGACGCCTTGCATCTGGAGGGAAATGGAGTTATCGGACACATCAATAGTGTCCATACTCATGTATTAATTATATGCCACCATTATTTGCAAATATATAAATAGTAAACATTCAAAGTACATCCCATTGCAAGTAATGCACTTATACATGCGCGGGATCACCTTTTAAACTATTCGTTCCAAGTTATGTAAAAATAGAAATGCCACTTTATGTTAAAATGTACTTTGAAAAGCAATAATCCATACATTCGATTGTTTACTGTTTCTTCATTTACAAACATGTTAGTTGATATACAGTTACATCAGTTTACTTACTAGGATCAAATATTGGTGAGCAGACGAATCGCAACTTTCGATGACATTCCGTGTCCCAAAACTTGCCCTCATTGTCCATATAAACGCAGCCATTATTTTCACGTTCACTGTTCGGTTGACCATAGTGCCAGGCTCTTGGAAGTTCAAATAAATAAATAATACATGTTTAATAGAAACCGTGTGTCACTGGTAAATATTTACATATACATCTAAATTTGAATAATAATATCTGTCTTTATGCTTGAAACATTCGTACGATTAAATTTTCTCATCAGTTGCAACTATTATCGTTTACCTTTTAAATGATTATTTTGTAAGGAATTTCCTATGAAAAGTCATATTTAAATGATTTTTGAATGATTAATAGTTAATTAATTTTGATCGCTAATGATTAACGAATAGATAGTAGTGTTGCTAGCTTTTATTGTAACATTTAAGGTTGGTCTAGATCATTGTTAAGTGCTATAAATGAGTAATAACAAAAAATAGTATAACTAATTTACTACGTACGTTTATTGCAAATACAAATTATAATTTTACTTGTAATCTACTTTTTAATAAATAATCAAATCAATTGTATCTCATTTCAATTATATAGTACTTTTCTTAATAAAAACTGTTTTGCTATTAAAGTTACATGCATATGTAATATGCATGTATATATTTGAGATCTTGTTTGTAGAAAAATTATAATATTGCAAAGTCACTTTGAATTAATACATGTACAGTATTTCTTCATATATCTAGAACGAACTCTAGCAAACAAACAATTGCATACTACTTAACCAATGGCAACCATTTCAACCAATCAGCGACGAGCCACTAGCATTGCCAATGCCATTAAAACTGTGCATTGTTATACTAGTAGCTATTAGTAATACCTACTGGTATAACAATATTATTAACCGTTAGGTTTGTTGACAGATACTTATCGGTTTCTATTGATATAAATTCTGGAGGAGTTCAATATAAGTCAGAATATGATTACATTTAATAATACGTGTTCAAAGTAATATAACATAATTAACAAATCCAAATAATGAGGAAAGTCAGTTTTTGACTAAAACGTTCGATTTTAATTTTTTAAATAAAAGTTTATGTTTAATTGCCTGACATTTCTCTTTATTTGGATTTTAAAACATTTTCTATTCGTCAATAATGAGCAAAGTTATGAAAATGCCATATCCGAAATACAGGACAACCATTAACGATCATTGATTTTTTAGTTAAATTGTATGAAAGTTATTATCTATTATCGCTGTTGAGCATAGACGCAGTTGAATATACAAATAAACAGTCAATAATCTCTGTAATCAGAAACTAATAAAAATGGTTAGAAAAATTATAGTATCACAAACAACTATCACATATTTCATACTTGTAAAAACTATTCTCTTATACATGTTTATCATGTTATTTCACAAAATGGAAAAATATACACATTTTATTATAATAAAATGATTATTAGTTCTTAGGTGTTATAACATTATAATATAAAAATGTGACAAGCTTAAATACGTATGTAGTATGCATGGATTCCGCAGATAAATGCAATATTTGTGTAAAAATATACTTGTCATTACATATATTCAGTTTTAAAATTAAGCTAATGAAACATACTTTCCATTTTTGATATTATTGATTTACTTAAACTACATAAACAAACTTTTTTGCACTGTTTGAATAAACTTGTGATAAAAATGTCAAATTCGACTAATGTTAACTTTTCAATAACATAAGATGTGCTTCTATAACTAAGTTTAAAATCTTTATATACATATGTATACCTATACGATTTAAAAAATTGAATTTCAATTATTTTCTGACGGCTTACCTCATAAGTAGCGGTTTTGAGATAAAAAATAGTGTTAATTCATCGCGTAACAACAAAGTTCATGCAAAGGCTTCGGTAACACTTTTGTATGAACATTTTATTTCTCATCGTACGAGGCGAAGTACTTACGTGAAATTGAGGACTGAATTATCCTCCCATTGAAAATGTTCCAAATGTTTCCGGTTGGATAATCCAATCCAAATCTTGGCCGTATTTTGCATATGTTTCTTCATGTGTTTCATCAAATAGTTCTAAAAAGGAATGAATGGTAAACTAAATTTGTTTCAAAATCCTCTTTTTTTTGCTATAAATGTACACTTTAATAAGTATTTAATGAAGGCCTGCATGCATACAAACACTAACAATTTCAGAATCTTGATGCAGTGAAACAAGATACTGATTTCGGGTTCCACATTGGACGCTTGCATCTGTCCAGGTTTTGGCTGTGTTCACGAGCCAGTAACATCTCTTATTGCCACAAAAGAGAAGATCTGAAATAAAATGTATATTGTATTATCCCTGGAAATGTAATAAAACGATATCTTTCAATGATAGACTACTAATTTTGTGTATGTTTTCACATGCGTAAAGTTCCCTATAAATCAGAGTGTTCTACAGAACAATCAGCTTTCATAAACATATTTTATAGAAATTTTATCAAGTATTAAACGTTCTAGAAAAATTCAATTCAAAATTTCAAAAGGATTTTAAAGAAATAAAATTGCATATTATACAGTAGGTACGGTAGCATCAGCGATGTAGCTTGAGTGATCTTTTCATTAATGCTGTTTCACTGAGATGCTTTACCAGATCATCAATTCGTTTTAATCAATATTTTATTATTGACATTGATTTATTTAACATTTCAAAGCGACAAATTCGTAATTTGGGACTTCACAGTTATTGATTTAATCTAGTTATATGTTTCTGTATTTCATAAATTGATTTATTTGGTTTTTAATTATGCGTTGTAATATATAATGTAATTTTGAGAACTATCAATTTATTCCGTAGTTTATAAATTGGTGAAAGAGTAATAGTTTGTGATTAGCTTAAAAAATCATGTAACATTTATAAATGCCATAGTGTTTCGTATAAAAGCAAATGTTTTGGAATATATTCTTCGTCACAGAAGCAGAAGCCAAGTACGATCGACAGGTACGGCATTTGTAAACTTTTTGTATAAAATACTTAGGTTATTTACCAAATTGGTAGAATTTGATAATTAATGAAAATGATATTTAATAGGCTTTCCTGGAATTGATTGGTATTTCCCATTTTCTATTAATTGGTTTTAAGATAGAAGGTAATAGTATTATTTTGCTGCTGTTAGGTATTAAGCTAACAACGCTATGGAAAATTGGTTTATTTTTTACCACTAATACATCAGACTAGAGTGCATTAAAAAGCAAACTTGAATATCAACGTAATCTTCAGATGTTTGGGAACAAAATACATTTTATGTAAATGAACTAAATAGATTATCAATTTATCTGTGTAAAACTAATTTATATATAACATCAATAGTAAAGA
>JAYRBW010029759.1:0-12224 GCA_036023295.1 Invenusta paracnida
TCGTACCAAAGTGCACCGAACTCAGAGTGCATCTGAGCATGAATGAGCATGACTCAGCCCCCCCTCCCGCCCACGCAATTGTGACCGTGATGCACCTCCCCTACTACTTAGTTTATTTAGAAATTGTTGCTTAAATAAAAATTTATACTAACAAAAATTAATTATCAATAGCTATAGCAGTGATATGTGGAAAAATAATATACACAGGCGCACAAATCACTTAAAAAGAGTGATCAATGACAGCAAATCTTAAATCCGAAAAAATCTTTAAAAAATTCTCTACCTACCGTAAATTTTTGGAGGAACAAATTTAGAATTATTAGTTTAATAGGCTTGAGCACCCCCCAGTCCCACTAGGATTTGTGCCCTTCATATTTAATTGAGACATTATTGAGACATTCACCATAACATTTTTTGGAGATTTTGGCAGTGAAAGCAATTTTACGATAGCTACCAAAATATTCGAGATATTTCGAGTTTTAGGAGATGTCCTATGTATTTAATGTACATATAAAAATAACGTTTTGCCCCGTTTAGGGTGAGTGCGTTATTGATATTATATAAGTATGATAACAAAACTGAGTAAACAAATTCTAAACCGTTGAAAACTATAATTATTGTAAGATATCAAATCATCGCTTTCAAGCAGCAAATGATAAATACTCTTTATACTATACCTAGTAAAAAATGTAGTTAGCTCAAATCAAATTTTTTTAAAGAGCTAATATACTTTTGCCATGTTTTGGAAAAATATTAATTTGGTATACCTATTAATAAGACAAGCAATTGTCGATAAAAGTAATATTCGAATTAATGGTAGTATAAAGCGTGTATGGTTCAGTGTAGCATTACACAAATTTTGAAGTCAATAGAAAAAGTGCTCTATTACACAAATGAAAGAAGTATACACTTATATATTCTTGTTAACAAGCACTATTACATATATAATTACTATTTCTGCACTGTTATCTATAATTCAAATATAATATATGAGTAACTTACCGTGTTGCAATAAAATTCGTGCCAGCTTGTACGCTTACGTTATTGAATATAATTTAAGTAAAAAAAATTGAATATAACTGAAGTAAATAACATGCCACTGATATTTCTCAGAAATAACAACAATATAACAATAGGTGTTACTAAAAATAGACTTAGGAATTTCCAAAGGTTACAAAACCACATTGACTTATTGATTAGATGATTTGTATTATGTATGTACATTAATAGAGCTTGAAAATAGAAATTTCAGTTAATCATAGACTTTTTATATACAATTGAAAAATCTGCAACACCAGATATAGTGGAGGGGCAAAGCCCCCCCCCCCCCCAACTCCTGAAGGGAGGGGGAGCTAGAGCGCCCCCAGCTCCCACAAGTTTGCGCCTCTGTATGTACATGCTTAAATTAAATTTGATTTCATATTATTGGCATACCTGCAGTTTGTTTAGCACAATTGTGATAAAGCGCCCATGGGCAGGTATAAGAAAACATGTATTTTATGATATTATTAGTGGTTTCGAACGTCGATAGTATAGGTATAATACTTGTTGCTATTTATTAGTAAGAAACACATAGGAAACAAGTCGTAGCGAATGGCTGAAAGGTTTATAAAGAAGGTTAAGAAAGGTTGAACTCTACGTGCAAAGGTAGAGCTCGACATCTACCTTCACATTTGGAGTTCTACTTTTACACGTCACTCTTTACCTACCTTTACACTTCGAGCTCTACAAGTCTAGCTCAATCTTTCGCTTAACCCTTTCGATCGCCATAGTAACGGTATATTTGTAGCTACACCAATGCCTAAAATCGATACTATACAATTAAAATTACATTGAGAAAGATAAATAAAATACAAAGTTGTGCCCTTAGAGTAATAATACCCTATGGCATTATGGTATTATTACTCTATGGTTGTGCCCAAGCGTCACCCCAATTCAAACATTGCATAAGCGCCCGTCTAGGTTAAACGCTATGCAGGTTAAAAGGTTAATATAAATTACAATTAAACTATTATTTACCCATTCTTACATGTTATTTTCTTAGTAATGTTTTTTTTGATAACATTTCTTCTATAAATATTAATGCTCAATCTGTTATATTAAATGTTGAACATCTTTTTACTAACGTTCTTTTGTTTGAAGCCGTTAAATTAGTTTTTAAATATATTTATGATTCACCTAACCTTCCACCTTTTGATAAAAAAAACATTTTCGTTAGTTGTTATTTTTTACTAAGCAGGATGAGTTTTATTTAAATAATAATGTTCTCTACAAACAAACTTACGGTGTTGCGATGGGTAGCCCTCTACGTCCAACTCACGCTAACTTTGAACACATTAAAATAATTCTTTTGACTCTCCACTTAATGTCTATCTTATGTAGGTTTATTGATATACGTATATATTTTTGTACTTTTTTCTAATTTAGATACCCTAATAAATTTTTGCGTCATATTATCACACAGCTCCTTAACATAAAATTTACTATTGAATATAATTATTTTCTGTTCTCTTCCTTTTTTAGTTACATTTCTGTTTCCCTTAAGCCTAGTAACACTAATTTATTGTTAAATTTTATTTATTTCTGCACACTTTCCGATAAAACTGATCTTACAAAATGGTTTTTAAATTGTGCTTTTAGTATTTTTCTCTAATTGGTCTTCTTTACATAACCCTTTCCTCAGATTACATGACAAGTTTGTTTCCAATGCTTATTCTAGTTTTACTTTTTGACGTATTGCTAACTCATTTATTTCTATTAAATTTTCCCCTATAATAATTATGTATCTAATAATAATTGTTGTATATTAATTTTTCCATTTTTGATAATGTCTCTGTTAAGTTCAAGGAAAATGTTATCGTTTATGTAAGCAATTTAACCTAAATTCTAAACTTGTTTTTTCCATTTGTAAGATTAGTTATTACTTTTCTATTAAAGTCAACATTCCTATAGCTTTTCCTTCTAATATGATAATTTACGTAAAACTAAACGGCACTCATATAATCGCATTAAAGAACACAAATCTCTAAATCAATCTGCTATTTTTTCTCATCGATTATTTAATTGTAATTGTACCTTAAACTTAATGATTTTTTATTTTGGATACTGCAGCTAAATGTTAATTATATTTATTTATTAAAGAATATCTACTCAATAAAATTATAACCCTAGTCTTAATCGTAATTGATTTATTTTTGGTTCCTCTCCCGTTTTAAAATTATATTAAATTTGATCTTTATTCATTAGTATTTGTTCAGTTTCTTATCTTGAGCGAAACATGTTGCACTTTTAATAAATGATTCTTGTTTACTGACTTTAATTTGGTTCTGTAAGTCAATTATATACACTGCCCAGATATTAGGTATATAGTTAGCAATTCAATGATATTATTAATGTTAAAGTGGCTTCATATAGATATTTATAGAATAAAAGTGCACACAAATGATTGAGACAAGATTTTTTCGTAGTCAGTATAATTCAATAATATTCAGTAATATTCAATTTTTGTTAACAAAATACGTTTATTTATTTAGATAAGAAACTCAAATATTCACCAATGTATGATAGAGTTTGAACTCTTATTGATTTCACATGTATCACGTTGTAAATTTTAAAAATTGTAAAATAACGTAAAACTATTCGTTTTTCAAAACAATTAATATAAATTAGGTATACCTATATATATAAATATTTAATATAAAATAAAATATCCAATTTATTACTATGGTCATTTTCGAATTATTATATAAAGTACCCACTCTGTCTGACAATTACAATATAATAGGTAGGCATATTAATAACAAAAACAGTTTTATTAAATAGCCTGTTTCATGGATGTTAAATATTAAAGGATTATTTTATTTAAGGCTTTTGGGTTTCGAAATAGTAGTATCATTAAAATAGAAACTCGATCTATCAATATTCTATTTTATGATGTATCAGATAATTCATAATATACTACGAGCATTTCCCTGTCATAGATAATCATCGTGGATTGTGTATTCAAGTCGCTATAAATTCTAATAAAATGACTCATATCGATTGAGATTTGTAAATCGGTTTATTATATTTAACAAAACATATTGATTAAAGGACGTATTAATTAAGATGCACAGAAAATTTCACGTGTAAAAATACATGTTACATATATCAACACCAAATAAGTTTCATAAAAACATGATGTTGCTAAAATTCAACGAAATAAAATGCTTAAAAATCTGCCTACTCATACGGGTATGCAGGCGGGGTTCCACAAAAGTTTCAAAAGTCCATGATATTTTTGCTAAAGAAATTTTTATTTGTAGGTAATTTTGACTATTTGTTTGAAAATTATCTATTATTTGGAATCGTTTTAGAAATTCCAATGCATTTTAAATGTGTTTGTTATACTGAAGTCAAATAAGAAACTACGAGGAAGGTGCACAGATATACTGCAAGCATTTTCGGATGTCAAAGATGTCAAATATGTTTCCTCAGAACTTAGATCAAATATCGATACAGAATTTCAGAAGATTTATAAACATGCCACATGCCACAAAAGTGCCTCAGCTGTGAATGTAGAACCTTCTCAACCACGGATGCCAAAATGCGTCAAATCTGTCAAATGCACAGAAGCAATCTTCAAACAGATGCAGGCAAGGATGACGTAGAGAGTTACCCACTTGATGAATTTTGCCATATACCTTTCCTTGATACCATCATGATGCAGTTATTCAGAGATTTTCTGACGTTACCCATCAATGTGTTGGTCTGCTTGCTCTAGTATACCAAACAGGGCTCTAACTGCAGATGAAGCTGAGTCTGTAAACAAAGCTGTAAAGGTTTTCCTAGATGACCTACCAAACCCTGAATTTGTTGATGAAGAGCTACTCCACTGGAAAGTTCACTGGGGTAATGTACCGGAGTACGAACTGCCAAAGTCAACAGTGCCTAAAGAAGTGTTATTAAACTTTGTATCCAAATATATTTACTCTGTTAGAACTTCTGTGTACACTCTTATAACATTGAGTGAATGTGAAAGAACTTTTAGTGCTCTACGACGACTTAATACCTACAACCACTGCCTCCATGACGCAGGAAAGAATCATGGTTTTGCCCTCATTCACATTCATTATAAGATGAAGGTAGATGTTGAGAAAATTGTACGTGTATTCCGCCAAAAGCAATTGAGACGAATGAATTTCGCAAACATCCTACAGGACTATGCCAAGATATTAGAACATTAAACTGTGACAATATGAGGACTGATTTGTGTATTAATGCGTATGCTAATGTATTCATGACATTACTCAAAAGCTAGTGTTGAGTTTTACCATTACTTACACTTTACAACATATTTACATGTAACACTTTTGTAATGAATTTAATAACATACTCATTTACCATAATGTCATCAACGTTTTTAAAGTGTTCTAATGTAACTAGCGAAACTTTTCCATATGCACTTATACTATGATTCCTGATTAATTATAAAAAAATGCTATTAATATTATTATTACATACAAAAATAAATTTTATTGGCATTTTAATCACATATTGTTCTTATTTCATTAATATAACATTCATTATAACAAAAAGATCCCTAAATGATGATCACAACCCCCTCTCCCCCCTTACAAAATCCTGGATACACCCCTGCTACCATACTTGGCTCATATTATAACTATATAATCTACACATTCGTGTTTCCTAATCACATATAATTTACGGTCTAACTAATATGCTTAATCACATATAAGCAACCAAAGAATATTTGTTTTACTATACTAACATATTGTTGATTGCACTACTCGTTACAACAAAAACTCTAAAGATTATAGTATTACTTTTAATATAATAATAATATGTAAAATTCAATAAGGAATCTCAAAATAATAATTAACAGACTGTATCTGTAATATTTTTTGAAATATTTGATTATTTAGTATTTAGTATTTTTATATATGTATATATATAATACGACTTTCAATTATAAAGTATTTTTTGTTCATTGGAGAAATATTTGATGTTGTATATATTTTATATATTCAATTTATACTATTATTTTTTCAAAGCTGTTTTATTTATCTCTATTTTATATAATCTATTGTTTTATTCAATTGTAATACTATCTTGTGTACGTATATTAACATATATATAATAGACAAATTATATTTACTAACACATTTATTAAAATGAAACTTCTACGTATAAAATGTACGTATATGTATAAACCACAACTATATCTTGCCTTCAAATTTGCTTTTATACAAAATATAAAAGTTCCTTAAAATGTCAGAATTTCAGTTATTTTATCAAACTGTCAGCATGCAGTAATTTTAAATTGTTTTATATATCAAATGCTTTTTTGTAATAACAGGTTTGTAATTCATTGAACTGGATATGGTGATACACAGTGCGTTATTTGTTAAATTTATAAAATTAAGATATTGTGAATCTACGTCTTATTTTTTAACTTTACAAATAATTTATTACGAAACTATCCAAATTATTTGTTAATTTTATCAATAATTCATTGTAAAATTATCCTTAGGAAAATCATTTTTAAAACCAGTGTTTACATATATTTTGAAATAATTCAATAAAAAGTAGATGTGCTATTTATTAGTACTATGTTGTATGTAATTTATATTTTATATTCATGTTTTATTCAATATAATATTCGTTACTTGTGTACTATGTGCCAGCAAGTCATTAATGAAGCCTGAAAGTGAGCCCTCTTTCTATTCATTTTTGTATCTGTCACATCTAATAAAAAATTGAATATATACAAATTTCTTTATAAGTTAAAGTTTTCGATATAGCTTAAAACTGACCACAAGCTGCTAAGAGTCCATATAAAAAATAGATTACCATTCTATATGTTATTAGTAAATTAATTTCCATGTAAGTAACTTTATAAAAGAGGAATGTAACTTAAAAATGGAATGAAATACCAACATTGTATTGCATCTGTAGTAAATATAATGAGATGTTTAATTTTATAGAAAACTGCAATCACCAAAATAGTATTTCAATTAATTTCAAGTGCTCATATCTTGATGTAATTATGTGCATACATAAAATCTTAATAAAGTAATTCTTTTAAATAATTTATAAAATATTCTGTTGTGATTCCTAAAAATAAATTTGGTCTCAACTTTATCTAGATCTCTCGCATATTATACGCAATACATACCTATATGCAGTTAAAAACGAATACATTTGTTGTAAAAAATTAGGTTACTGTATACAAGGAGCGCGTAACAACGATCTCATGCAAAACACAAATATTTGACAGCAAATATTATAGGATATACAATATTCAAATTTGTTCAAGATCATGTATTAAGTACATTAAGGTGTCAAGAATTAGAATGTTCACATCAGCGGACTACTAAAACTACAAGTTCACAGTTTAGTCCACAAAACCGAAGCCTTCCCGACTCGTAGTTTTAGTTGTACCTGATTCACATGTAAAACGGTTCCGATTTGGAATATTTCATGTATTCGTTATAATTATTAATTTTCTTTTGATAAGTCAAGATAGAAAAATATTTGGAGTAAAATAAAAAAACATAATCGTTGATATGTGAACAGAATTCAGTATCAAATCTTGTTAAGCCACATTATAATCCAAAAATATTACGGTAGTATAAACGATATAGATTAAATGTGTATCTTCAAATCAGCAAATTAAATGTTTAGTATATAATAAATTAATGGTGAATGTATTATTCTTTTACAATTTTAACTATACACAGTTCTATTACCTATACATATTTTACTAAATGTATCTTTGCTTATAATACTAACATTTACTATATATTTTTGTACGTATACAGCTTTAAAATACTGCATAACAAACATTGGAATGTGTCATCTTCATGTACGTATATAAGATATAAGCGCTTGCTTTCATCGATATATATTCTCAATACAGTTCTAATAATAATTTACAATGGAAACAATGAAAATTATATCACCGAAAAGTATGTTTTAGTAAAATCTCAATCTTTCATATATGTAGGTTATAAATTTCGTTTAAGAAATCATAATGAGGTAAATTATACGTGCAGTATGAAAAAATATTTCAGTAAAATGCTACGATGTTAAAACCTTTAGTATAAATGATTGTTTCGAATATACATATATTAAAATCACAACTAAAGTTGTGTATAAAATAATTGCAATCAAATCTATTTAATTGTAATTTTTTTACTAATGGATAATTTTCAGATTAGAATTGTTTATTAAATTATTATAAACAACAAAAAAGTTGTAATTTTAAAATATTTTTTAAATTTCCGTTATAAGTAGAATATACCTTGTTAAATATTTAAGTGTAATGTTTTGATATCGAAATCTTTAGTAGTGAAATAAAATGTAATAAACGTACATATTTATCAAAATTACAATAACTATATCTACATTTCACATAAACTATTTACCTTGGTAACATAATCTGTACAGTTGTACTAATGCACAATATATATATCGATAATCCATGTCAAAGGTAGAACGTTTTAAATACAAAAGTAAACTACATTCTTGAACTACATATCAGTAAATAAATAAAAAACTGTAGTTTTAGTTGCAGCTATAATACAACACTGATAATACAATTTTCATGACATGACCTACTATTAAATATATATGTAGATTTCACCAACTATGACTTTTGTGACGCTTAGCATTGACTAATGTACAGTGCAGTTCTATCTTTTGATTGACCACAAATAATCAACGCTCACAAAAAGAATAACTTTACTGATTGGTTGCATCTAGAATCATCTGCAAAGACGGAATATGGAGTCTACCAACCACCATTATTGCTATTGACGTGTGTGAAACATCCGTCGATATCGTTGTTAGCGTGTTGATGTTGATTGGCGCTAGCATCATTGTAGCTCTGGCGGTGGTTTTTCTGCATATTTTCTTCGGATATAGTGAACACTTCAACCACATCGTCTGTAGTATTGGAGTTAGTGGGCGTGGTCTTCGAGTAGCCAAACTCCTCTTTGTCCCGTTCTTCCTGAAGATCCTCATCAACCGTTGAGCAAATAGAGTTGTGGTGACACGAGGCGACGGCTCGGTTGGCGGTCAAGCCAACGTGGGGGTGGTCTGAACGAGGGAGATCCTGCAGTGATTGGTTTACCTGACGTGTGAATGAAAGGAAAATATGCAATTAATCAAAATCTTATATCGTACAATATACTATGCAAACGTGTTTAAGAGGTGTCATAATTTATAATTATCACATATCTTTATTTTGTAATTGATAAATTATTTTTATCAGCTATAAGTCTACTTAATTATTAATTGTATCTGCTGGCTAGTCTAAATAAGATATAAAAAAACTGTATAACCAAATGAGAAATAATGACAGGAAACCAACTAGCCTTTATTATAGATCCAAAAATGCTATATCCAGAAACAAATTTAAAATAAAGATTCGTTCTTATTAAGAATCCTTTCCTTTAAATCTTTATATTTTTATTCTATAAAACAGTAAACTTTTTTTTTACAATCTTTTGTAAATGTTGTTTCACAATATATAAGATTGTCGTATTGCTATGTTCACTGAAAGGTATATTTTTGAATATATATTAACCATTTGGACTTTGTCTGAAATCCAATTATATAGTTGATCGAATGGAATCTGATATTAGATTAAGCAGAAGATAAAAATTAAATTTACGCGAGATTTGAATTTTTTCTATTGCAACTGTTGTATTTTGAGATGATAAATTAAAATTTTCAGTTTAAAATTAGTTTGTCAGGTTACCAATTACTACAATAAAGTTGACTAATGATTTTTGAAATTATTAAATAAAAGGCTCTTAAAAGCGCATAAATACATAGTTGTTATATTTATAGTCTTTCTTAATCGAATTTTTGTTGTTTTTGAAAATATGGTCTTTGTAATTTCAGTGATATGCTAAAGGTAAAAACACCGTGATATAATTACAATGAGTCTTAAAAATTAATTTATATACTTAACCAGTAAATATATAATATGAGAAGCTAACCAAGAAACATTTTGAAACACGATTTTGAAGACGCATATTTTGATATAATATCTCTCTATGTATAAAATATCAGTTAAAGACTACTTTAAATCTACTACTTTAAATCTATTATAGTAGTCCTTGATATCAGTTAATACATATTTTTTATAAATAACAATTATCTGTGAGAAAGTTTACAGATCAAGTTCTAGGAGCGTAGGAAATATAGAGTATGTGGGGAATACTCACGACTCTTTGTTTTAGCATCCTCTGGAAGCAGTGCCGACCCTCAAGTGTGGTCGATAGGCGACGTATCTGTTCACGCATCTCGGGTTGGACTGCGCTCTTGTCTTGAGTTGTGTTAAACAGGAGAATATCCTCCAGAGGACTGCGGAATTCATGCTCTACAAAATCTGCTCCCAGATGTTCGTCCTCAAGGGACATTCGAATGCCTACGGTTACCTTCAGAATCTGAGGTAAAAAAGCAAATGATAGGTGTGGTGCTCCTATATAACACATCTTGTAACTTTTGTGTTTCCTACATCCAGTTTCTTATAATATAATAAATATATATATTAAATAAATATATAATAATAAACTAATCATAGATATAACGTTTGTATATTTGGTTTTTTATTGTAGAAAATATAGATCCCTCCTATACTAAACCTATAATGTCTTTATATGCTGTACAAATTTACATAGGTCATACTCCGGTATTTTAATGTTATCTATAATATATATATATCTGGGAATACTTTGAAGTAGTTCCTGATACATATACGAAAAAATATGTCTTTATTAGTGTCATATTTAATTTTACACCGAAGTGCACTTTATTATTGCTGCTTGATGTATCTTTTGGAGTATATTTTAACAGTAGTCATTATATATATTGTAACTATAACCAATTTCCACAACTTTTGTCTTTAAGTTCAACTTTATTATATAAAATTCAAGATTTATTTGGTATAATATCGCTTAATCATTTCTAAAATATGACATGTTTTGATACAACAAAAAAATCGTGAAAAATGCAAATTAGTATCCTACTGGTATATCGATAAACAAAAAAGAAAACGAGAAAGATAATTTTTGTGATATATTTTCTGCTGTAAAAGACTGTATTTTTTTACTTTTTTAGGAAATTTTTTTCTATTTTGAGTTGTCATGTTTTCTTGAACTTTACTAACTTTAAATACATGAATTTATTTTACATTGTGTAAAAAATAAATTAAAAGTCCCATTAAAAATAGTATTTGGAATAAAAGTTAGAAGTAAACTATCATTTTAAAGATACAACAAGTATGTAGGTTAATAATAACCAAGTATATAGCTTTTCTGTTATAAGATATACCTATAAGATATAAGATATTATTAAATTGTACCTATATAACTCAATTTAGACAAAATGCTATTGACCAGTCACTCAAATTCAAATATATGTACTACAATTTAAATTGATGATTGCCATTTACAAAAAACAGAATAAATGATACTAATGAATGTTTTAATTGGAAATATAAGTATTGAATCTACAAAAATACATGATTTACTAAGTTACTAAAAACAGTGTACTTACTCCAAGCATGATAAAGGTAGAGAGACCACTCCAGGCCATGATACAGACGCAACTGAGAGCTTGAATGCCCAGAGAATAGAAGCCGCCGTTATGGAAGGCACCGGTCTGGTTGTTGGACATATTCTCTAGGGGGTCACGCTCGGCAAACAATCCCACGGCCAGCATGCCCTGGATATTGGAAAACAGAGAAATCGATTAACCTATAAATACTGATTCCATACGGTTAATCACAAATTCTGTTGTGAATTTGATGACAGGACCAGAGAAAGTATTTCCTGGAAAACTGACATTTTTGGGAATCGCAAATCTCACATCTTAACCTTTTTGGAAGTTTTAATTGTATTGATTTAATTTATTACTTTGTTAATCCATCTAATTATAAAGTAAAATTGAATGTAGTTAATTCGCAACATGCTTATTATTCTATATATTTATAAAATTTCGAACAGGTATGATTTTATACATTATTTACTTGTTGAAAAGTGACCAAACAATAACCAAGTTATTGTTAGTCGTTTTTATATGTACATATGCGTTACATACAACGAATGTTGTTAATTCAATATACATTATTACTAGCCAAAAATGGCAAAAGTGTGTTAGCTCATATCATAAAAGAATTGAAATAAGCGTAAAATGTGTTAGCTCTTTAA
>JAYRBW010029770.1:0-12224 GCA_036023295.1 Invenusta paracnida
GGGGGGGGCAGGAGAGATTGAGCTTGTATTAAAAAAGGGTTAGAAAAAAGGTGTTTGTGTGTGTGTGAACCAGGCAGATACACTCTTGTAGAAGATATATACAGTGATTTTGAGTAGTGGAGAGAGTGCAACCTGCTATTAAGTAGTACATACAAATATTTGATGTATTATATAATTATATGACTATATGAATCCCAACTTACTAAATAGTGATGTCTCACAATTTTATTATGAAGGCATTAAATATACACCTGTATACATAGCATCTCTTATAATGTATTCTTTGAATGTAAAATCATTCGTAACTATAATCGATGCTGCTAATCTGATATACATTTGGTATAATCAATTGTATTAAGATAGATAAGCTTTCTAAATATAGATGCTATTTAATAATCAAAGATATACTATAAATATGATATGTTAATAAATCGTTGAATGCAATCCTTCAATTATTTTGATATTATACTAAGCTTGAGATTTTCTGTGCTTTAATGAACTTTCTTCAAACTGATGTGTTCTACACACAAAATTAACTTAAATTAACATTTGTCATATTATTATCAAATACCATACTTTCTATAATTTTGCGTTTAGATTGAAATATACATATTTACCAGTCTAAGTGTTGGCATTACATTGTTTTGTTATTATCATGTGATTATTGGAAGTATAAATGATGAATGTGCTTTGAAATGCATGCAGGCCACATCGATTTATGTAAAGTTCCGAAGAAATTATCAATATACCAATCAATATATAATTGATTGCATGCGCATGCGAACCGCATGCGTGCGAAAGAATTAATAACAAAAATAAAAAGCAAGAACGTCATCGATGAAGCTTGAAAGATGCTTCTATGTAGATCTAAGCATTAATGCTAAGGATATTTATTAAGGCTATATATGTATTTTAACTCCTAATAAATCCGGCTTGAATATATTCAAAATATTCAAATTTGAAAACGAAGTAATCGATAGCCTGTTGTGCAAATTATAAATCCTAGATTGAAATGTTTAAATTGTATCTGACTTTATAAAAGAGCTTAATTTATTTAAGGTTTTTTGTGTCAGCAATTCCTGATTAATATTATTAATTGTTAAGAACATAATACATATATACTATGATCAAGGTCGTTGTATAGTCGGAATTTATTATAATAGCTGTACAAGTCTTTCCTAAAAATATATTACGAAATAATGGCCCAAAATAGATATGAAAACTACTTTTTAGTAAGAACCATAGTTTAGCCATGTACCTATCAGCGAAAAAAAAGGACTTCAAGGTAAATAGAAAAATATTGATGGGCAAATGATATTGAGGTTCTTATTTTATAATTGTTAACATTTTAAATTTAAACACTGATGTTTAACCCTGGATTTAACTCTTACTATTAGGAAAATAAATATCTTTTACTTATGGAAATAATTCAGCTATAACATAAAAATAGCGATGTCTTACGTTAAGCCTCAAAAAATTTTTTTTTAATGGTTAAATTATCTATTTATTAATTTATTTCTTAATTACGTTTAATGAGTCTATTACTTCAATATTATAATTATATTTAACAATAAACCCCTTATAAATATTAAACGTCCCAAAGCTAAAATCAACAGAACCAGCTAAAAGAAAAGTATAAAATTAATGTTATAAATACGTAATTCAGCTATAATTAATGAATATAAACAATTGCCTTGAATTTATATTATGTACTAGATAATATTAAAAATACAAATATAATTAGATTTGTTCGACATATAAGTGTTATTCTAGAAATTTGATGAATTTGCTGGAAATTAACTTTTTGACGTTAATTTATAATAATAAATTGTACATCTTGTAATTAAACACATTCTTTGTTTATTCATGAGTTTATACATTATAAATATAAAAAGGTTTTACTGTTTTGATTTTCGTAGTGTCAAATTAATATTTTTGATATTTATAAAAAATAGTGTCACACGTTAAAGGTTTTTCAATAGCTCTCGTTAATGCTTTCAATTTAGGAATAAATGTTAATTAACACTAAGCAATGAGCATGTCGTATAGTAATACATGTTTAATATCATAATTATGGTATCATAAGGTCGACAACTATAATGAAACAAAATAATTTACAGTTTTGTTGAATATATCAATACAGGAGTATATAAAGTAAGTTTTACATATAATTTTTAAAGTAATATTACACGCAACTATTATAATAAAATATATACATTATTGGTAAACCAACGACTGCAAACATATTAAATAATCTGTTTATATAGGTATATTCTTCAGTTTCACTTGTTAAAAATAACGTTTGCGTTAAAATGTATTATGTATTATGTATAATGTTGTAATTATATTTTTTTAATTTGTATATTGGTGCCAAAAAATTAAAAATTGAAATAAATATTAAGTCGGATTATTAACTTATATAGATTAAAAATAACAAGCGGTAAAATAATCAACTTTTTGTCAGAATTTAAAACGGTAGGTATGCTTAGAAATATTTCACCTAATATTTAACAAAAATATGTTGTTAAATATATATGTTATGTATGTTATATATATGTTATATATGTTAAATATATATTTAACCTAAATAAATATAAAATTGATAACATATTTCAAAGGTTCCATTCATTTTTAACTGTTTTACAAATTTATCTGAATGCAGTCAAAAATTCTATTATATCTTAAAACCCTTCATTATTAAACAATAGAAAAATAAGAATATTACAGATTAACTGTCGTAATACTCACACTGATAAAATATAATATGTAATATATGTAATATAATAATAAAATGTAATATATATGAATAATGACATGCATACTAATATTATGTCCCTTTGAGGTGTTAGATAATTGCTATAACTTCTAGATTTCTAATATATCATCTCTGGGATAATTTTTATTTTATGCTAAAGACAAATTAATTTTTTTTATATTAATTTATAAAACTGTTTATAGGAATAAAGTTAACTGAACATTATACTAATATCTAATTTCAATGAAATGTTTTTTATTATTAAAATGTATTGAAATTCACAATTTTCCTTCTGAAAATGATGTAATTATTTACTAGACGAGAACTTGTTTTAATGTCAGTATTGTAACTTCAAAAATGTCAAGCATAATGATACTTTCTTTTCTATATTCTAAATATTTTGTGACAATTTTTCAGATCTATTGACTCCGAGTGTTATACTAGTATCTTTAATTATTTGTCCCGATAAAAATTAACAGTTTAACTTTTGTTAGCTCGCTGACTCATTCTATCTTTGAAATCGATCAAAAATTATTAGGCCATTTTTAGATCTACTTTTTGTATCTTAACAAATTGATCTGTTGGAAAATAATGCCATTGAGGTTATTCACGTTTAGTTAAATTCAAATATTTTTAGGAAGAATAATTTCCTACATTTTAAAGGACTATTTATTTACATGGTTGTATTGCCTTCTAATTTCTTTATATACAAACGCTTCTTAACAGTTCTTTATTTCTATAAAATACTATTATATTTATTATGTACAGGATTAATAATGCAGTATATATAAACATTAACTATCGTTAACTGGAATTACCGAACATTGCTTCTATTTAAGTCTGACCATATTGCACTCTGCTATATAGACAATTTGCAATAAATTATGTATCTATATAAAACTATTGTAAACTATGTAATCAATTATGTATATCATTCATTTATGCCATATATATTTCCTCGTTGTCATTTCAAACTTTAAGCATAATATACAAATGCGTATAATCTATACCTACTTTAATGAGACATAATGTAATGTACTATATAACATTAAAATAAATGTTAAAAAAACAATATAAAAACCAACTATTTTTCAATTATGTGTTAAGATCCTTATGTGACCATTTTTACATAGTTGGTGGTGCTATTAGTATATAGGTTTTCCCGATCAAATAGCTAGAGACGAGCGACAGAACAAATGTGTCGACGTCAGATCAAATAGAGATGGCTGAGATTTGAATTTTAAAATCGCATATTCCGTCAGACCAAATGTTGACAAGGCTATATCAAATGCGTCCAAGCAAAATTATATGTTGACAGAATAATTATATAGGACATTTTGATATTACAATGTTAACTGAGAGTTGATATTTATGTATCGTGGCATCTTAAATTAGTATATATATAAATACATATAACGTAAACAATTTTGAGTTGTATTGTGGGCTATAAATTAAAGCCTTTTGTATATAGGTATGTGAGTACCTATGTATATAAATACATATAAGATTGTAAACAATTATCCATATTGCAAATTATTCCCATATATGCGTAAAATAAATAATGGAGAATAAAAATACATAAGTGTATTATATTTATAAACTAGAGATTAACTATTAACTATAGAAACTAAACGAAAATAGTATTTATAGTTGAGATCTAAAGCAAATATTATTAACTATTATCAACTATTTCTAAACAATCTAATAATATGTAGCTGGTGTATCCTAAATTAATCTAAAACTCATTAAAAAAGTTAAATACGAGTATAACGAAAAAGTCGTCAAAAAAGCTACCTGTGTAATTTCATTATAAAAATACTTTCATGTTTGCGTAAACATGTTTTGCAAATGAATCAAACTCGATTGTAATGTTAACAAAAGTCACAAAAAGTAGCCTTGAAAGCTAAGCATTTACACCAACATAAATGTATGATTAAATAAATCAGTTTCAACTGCATAACATTCAATGCAATTGTTTTGAATTAAACTTATTTTCATTTTCTTATACTTGATTTATTTGTAGGAAAGATATATACGAGTATATAATATAGCTTATTAAAACTGTCGAAGTTTTATGTATTTATAAATTTAAAAAGCTAGTATTCGAAAAATAAAAGTATTGTAAAAGATTGTAATAAAATCAAGAGTAAATTACAGTTTTGACTAATTTATATTTTACTGAGATTATATATATATATATTTAAAAGTATTTAAAAATATATCAAATAATTTTTTACGAATTCTTGTTCTCTTCAATTTTTAATAATTTTAAAGATAAAACACCTTATATAGTACATGCACCTATAACCAATTATGTATATTTTAAAACCCATAATTTTTAGACCAATTTGAAACACAACTGAATTAAGAACATGCTACACCATCATTTTTATACTTCATCGTTGAGCTCGTTTCCAAGCCTTTACTTTTATGACTTTGTTGATTCATGTTTTCGTTGCTTTCTCAATTATATTTAACATATTCAAATCTTATCATGTATTTATAAAAGAGTAAATTATTATATTTACACGTTTCATTAAGTAAAAATAAATTCTCTCCGGTAAAATATTGGAAATAGAAGAAAATATAAAATATGAAAATAGTTTATTTCTCCTAGATTTAAGCAGCTAAATAAATATACCAGGTAATTTAAAAGTTTAAAAAACAAATTAGAATAAATGACATTAAGTAAAATATTGCATAATCAATCACAGTCCAGAATATCAGATTAAACGAGACAATTCAGAAAAAACACATTGTAGTACTAAAACATAAACAATCAAAGTCGAAAATAAAATGGTTACATAATACAATTTAATTTTATCGATGAAATAACATATATAAAAAACAGATTCTACATAATTTGAAAACTATCCTATTAAATAGTCCAGCATACTTAATGTTTTCTATTAATAGATGGTAACAATTTCTCAATAAATTGGAACTCGATAATGGTTAAATGCAGCCGGCTTATGGTCGAGGAGAAAAGGTTAGTTGAATGAGACAGAGTGCGTAACAGAATCTACAGCTAAGTGAAAGCGGTTGAAGTGTTCTCCGAATGCAGTACGATTGTCTCTTAGGGGAATACTACTTAGGTGTTTCTTTGCTATATTATAAATCGGCCTGTATGTTCCATTATTTTTATTGTATCCCTGATGATGGCCTTAGCTAATGAAAGCTTAATGAAATAAACTATTTTCATATTTAATATTTTCTGCAATTTTATATAGGTATTTTACTGCAAGCATTTCATTTTACTTATTTTTTAATGAACCTCAAGTAATCTCTTCATTAATTTATTAACATCAATGTATCATTTTCTTATTTACATATATATATACAAGTACTTATAAACAACAATTGAACCATCAAAGGCTATATCTTGTAAAAAGTGTGCTCCTTTTAGAACATGAATTATAGATAAATTTACGTTTAGTATATTAAACTATTGTGCGTTGATTCTCTCATGAAATAATAATAAAAATAAAGTAACGTAAATATTTAAAACATTTTAATTCAAATGAGTATAAAATGAGTAACCATTATTTTTGTTTTACTTTCTTCAATATTTTAATAATTAACATGAAAAGATTATTTTTTATTTTATAAATATATAGATTCCTTTAAAGAAACTGAAGTTAAAAAAGTTTGAAGTTTTTGAAACATATAGTTGCATTTGTATATATAAAATTATTAAAACCGATTCGCGCACGAACATATTTTATATTTTTATACTGTCCACGTTCCACATTTGAAATAACACGAAAAATAATTTTGTTTTACAATTTAAATTACAATTATAAATTATTATTCTTAAATGAAAACAGTGCAAGTATTTTTTGGTAATTTCTTGCTGACTGATAGCTAGGTTTAATGAATTTTTATTTTGTTATATTTATGAAATATACACTTCAATTGAATGTAAACTAAATGAAAACCTATTTTGACTTCATGGTAAATGGAAATAGTTAAAATGCATGTTGCATGTATATTTATGTATCAAAACAATATATATTTATGGAATTAAAATTTTGAAAATTTGAAAATATTAAAATTATAGGGAATTCATTTGTATGACTTTTAACAATAGGCTTATTTAATGTTTCACACATGGTTATCTGTCAAGTTTCTTATAAATAATAAATTGGTTGTGTGTATATTAATATAAACTTGTACGTATATTTGAGTTTGACTGTTATGTCATGAATCGATGCTTAAATTTAGCCCTATAAATAGTTAAACGTTTTCTAGTATATTCCATTTCAAAAATAGGCAAATGTATTTGTTTAAACAAAATGAATAGAAATAAGGATTTTCTTATTTTTATCAAAAAAATGATTTTTTAAATTTGTTATATATTCTGCGAAAAAACTTATTTTTATTGTACTTTGTAAATTACTAAATAACATTAATCATTGCTTCAATAAGTTATACAAATTTTATTTTAGTAAAAATCAAAGAAGCTTACATTGCTCCGGCCACTATTTCATTTAAAAAATCACAGAAAATACCCCCTCTCACCCTCTACTCCAGCAATGAAAAGGTTTAGATTAAAAGTAAAAGTTTAATAATTGTGTTTACAAAAATATTATTTACATACAGTAATTATAATTAAATATTAATTATTTATCGTCAAGATTTAAACTTGAAGATTATATATAGGACGACGCATTACATGAAAGAATGTGATATTATGACTTACATTTATTAAGTAGAATGTTCTTGAGTTCTTCTAAAATATAAAATTTCTTTACTTTAGTCATAATTTTGAATTACATTTCTCGAAAATATTACTTCCACAAATGGTAGTAGTATAATAAAACAAAAATATTCCAAAACGCGTGCATGATGTTTATATTTGTAATCTTTGAACTCATCCTTGCATAAAATAGTAAATTTTTATAAAAATGAATGCATCTTATTTTATAGTTGATGATTACAAGTTCTGGTAACAAGTTTCCAAATATTTTAGTAGTTTATTATTTTTAATTTCATTCATCGGAATGTAAACGTACACACTTATAAATATTCTCATAATCGTTTTTAAACATTTAATCTTAATTAATCGGTTTTGAAATTGCAATAACTAATAACAGAAACTATGTGAACACAAAATATTTATATCATTTCATAATTTATATTTACAATGTAAACTATACTAAGCAGCTGAAAGAATGTCGATTTGATTTATCTTGAGTTGAATACACACATGAATGCATACTTAATATAAGCTAAATACTATTTTTTAGTTGCTCAGATTTGTTAACGAAATTATAATAAAACAAAAATAAAAAATACTTTGAAAATTGATTAATACAATTAATACTACACAAAAAAATACTAAAATAATAAGAAATACAATTTTCGCCTTATTTAACATTTGTGTCATAAAATAAAGTTAATAACATTATTTTATATTATAATTAGGGCAAATTAAAAAATATATACATAAAATAAGTGTTTGTTTCCTTATATTAGATATATTATTTCAAGTCTAATTTGAAATATACTTTTATATCTGTAATTTATAAAATAAATTAACATTTTAGAATAGACATGTATTATACGTATGCGTTTATTTTTATTTAAATATGTTACTAATTACTTTTATCCTACTATCTTTCAAAAACTAGTTTAAGTTGACGTACAAAAGTTACACCTTAATAGGTATATGTAAAAGTAGAACATTTATCATTTATAATAAACTCAATTAATCTAAATATTATTTTATTATTTTTTATTTAAAATCATGTTGATTCGAAAACAAGTTCATGTTTAATATTTGTATAATATTAAAATTATATTTCTGTGAAGAAAATAACCAAGAAATTTCGAGAGTATATTTTAGTTAGCATTAATTAAATTCTATATATAAACTGATGTTCTAATCGATTTCATTAACATTCCTAAGAAGCATTATTTCAGATTAATACTTAAAAAATAAGTATTTTAAAAGTATCATGGTTTAGCCCGGAGACAGTGAAATTTGTCAATTTAATTATTTTTAGACTCTATTCGTAGTAGTATAACATAACAATAAGCATAATGTATAATACCAAATATATAAGCTACCGTTTTAAAATGATACATCAGTTTACTTAAATTCATTTATGGTATATTTTTAATAAACCGGACATTTCATTTTCCTATTAATTTATTTTATTTTATTTAATTAAGTATTACTTTTATTAGCATATTGTAAGAGCAGTACGTTTTAACAATATTTCATGTTATCGAGTTCCCTTGCTGCTTTATGCGTTTACGCGACTGCTAAATCTGAAGAATAAATTAGTTTTTCATTAAGTTTGATGAAGTTTTTCTAAAACGTGATATTGTGTCAGACCGAATCGATTAGCATCCTCAGTTTTAAACATAAAATATCGACTATCAATTAAGTAATATTGACAAAACCATAACAATTTTGACTGAATATAATTTTTTGAAGTTTTAAAATTTGTTTAGAATCGTATAATTTAACTCAGTATTAAAATTATATTATGTAAATCCTCAAGGATTCAATTCAGATATATTTCTATGCATTTAAAGAATATATTGTCGAATAATATTCAGTTATTTTTTAGATATAATTTTAACATCTTTAAATATATATAATTTTATTCTTTTAACTAATTCAATTAATTAATCACTTTAAATCAAATTAGAAAATTAATATATTGTATAAATAGGTTAATCATAGTTTTATCTAACGTTTTGTTAACACTATAAAATTGTCACTATATAGTAACAGTTTTAATTAAATTTAGGAATATGTTAGCTTAATTATTTTAATTGCCCTTTATTCGAATCTTACTTACTTAATATGTTATCTAACAACATTAACAGTTTCTATATAGGTTTAATAAGTGGGAAATACCTGTCAATCGCGTTGCAAACTTGACAGACGAAATTAGTAATTGATAATTTTCTAATTTTTAAACGCAAAACATCTGAACTACGTTTTTTAGAACATCCGTATTTCTAAATTCTTTATAATTTAGTCACAACCACGAAAAGTTATATTTTCCACGTAACGACGAATTAAAACATGTTTAATACCTTTAAATAAAATACTTTTGTATGACAAATAACAAACATTTAAATAAATCATATCATATCATATCCTATTCTGTAAATATTAGGGCTTTTTAAGTCATTAATCCAAGCATTGATAAAATATGCGATTGATTTATACTTCAATTATATATTTTTTCCAAACTCAAATGTAATTTTTATGTATAATATCCATTAAGTATATTTCATTTTAACGCGGAAACATTTGATTTATTTATTATAAAATTATCAAAGTATAATAAAAAAATTAAATGTATGTATTTATCTAGTTCATCCTATGTACATGAATAATTCATGTCGGTAAATATTAACAAGCGATATCTGTGAATAAACCGTTCAAAATATAGCATTTCTACAATATATAATTTTAAATGCTACAATATTTTCTAGAACACATAAAACTTAAATTCAATAATTCACAAAACTGTTTAATAAAACATCAATTTTCAATGCCTAGCTATTTATACCTACTTGTTTATTTTTTTATTATAAATTGAATATTAATAACAAATATATACTTTTTCTTATTATTAAAGTTAGATATTTCTTTAATTCAGACGAAGCATGTCACTATTATTGCCGTTAATTTAAAAACATTACACTAATTATTTTCTCTCTATATAGTAAACATATAATAATCCTTATTAAAATGACTTAAAAAAACGAAACACAATTTATCTATTTTCGCGTTACTTGCAATATAATGTTTTAATATCTATCAGAAATTCAGTGAGGCATCTTCTGGAGTTGAATTAGAAACCTCTACATACAATACGAATCCATCTTCATTACCAAAAGACATTATCACAACATACTCCCACGCACGCCTACATAAAATATTGCATGTATATGCCACAGTTTGAAGGAGAATATACGCATGTATCAGACAACAATATATATATATAATCTTAAAAGGTGCATTCAAATTTAGCGTGAACTCTGCGCCGCCACAAGTTAATAACAATAATTATTTATAGTTCTAGAATGTGATATTTTTTGTGCAAAAAGATTTATCTCAGATAAAATACTTTATTAATTGTACCGTTGATAATGTTGCTGAAATTGTAGCTAAAAAATTGTAGAAAAAACGTGTATGTCACGAAGGAGTACTATTTACATTCATGTCAAAATATTTATTAAATAAAATAAAATGTTATGGTAATATTTTGTGAATTAACTAAAAAAAGCCTTTTTAATAAAAAATAAAAAATATAGCTTTATTTTTATTATTGTCCTTAACTATTTCATACGCATTACATTAAAACAATATTATCTGAAAGTGTCCGAAAAAACTTAATTTTGAAATAGCCACAAATTAAATAGTTTATATAGTAAAATTAAATATACATAAAATGTACAGCAATGATTAACAGACCTTGTTTACATTACTTCAGGAAACATATATTGGCTTCGATGACATTTTTGCAAAAGCAAAACTCAGGGGTTGCAAAAGATATAATATGGAAATTGTAGATAATTGTCCGAATTCCTTTAAGATTATAAATGTAAAACTAATTGGTTAATTCTCAATATTCTTGAAGATGACCTTTATTTCAAGTTTAGAGAGTATGCTTACTCCTCGATATCTAGAACCTGAGTTTACATCTATTGGTCGCAAGATATCCATTTTGATGATTCTAGTTCCATATATTGATAATCTTGTAAAATGTGCTCTTTACAAAATATATCAGTGTTTCCCTATAGCTCTGCGTCGTTGACCTGATCATTCTCCCTTATCTTACGCAATGCAGTTTTAATGGTGTTTTCCGTTTTCTGTGTTAAATGCCTTTCAGATTTAACTTCCTGTATTATAGTCTTATGCTGCAACTACAACGTTTAATTATAATAAATTTGATACCTAGAATTTCAATTTTTACTGTTATGAATTTTTTATCAACCTAATATACATAGTTGTCTACATTTTACTCATATATTTCTGTAAATAGTTATCAAATTAAAGTAATAAAATACTCAAAAATTATCGGATTACTTATATATTAATATTACTGTAGCTAATCCTTCATGAGATTAATATTATAGCTTTTCAATTTACAATAGATAAATTATATAAAATACATGCTTTTTATTGTATGAAATATGCATTACGCTCTTATAGTCTTCATTAATCGGTATTACTTAATATAGTTATAAAAATAAATCAGGGATGTGTACAAACAGGCGTTAAGGAAGGAGATGAATGTACGTCAATATACTTTTATTAAGAGTTTTAAAGGGCAGCAATATATTGAATTGGAGCGCCCGACTAATTTTATATATTGCTGCCCTTTAAAACTCTTAATACTACTATTGTGTTAAACTTTAAGACTTAAAAATTAGAGGGCATGCAATTTATTCTGATTCCATTGTATGAACTATAATTATGACACTGTATAAACGC
>JAYRBW010029781.1:0-33420 GCA_036023295.1 Invenusta paracnida
CTACCGCATCGACTAATCCTTATTATTTTCGTCAGCCTAGTTGATTGATATTGACGTTTTATTGAAAATAGCTATTATATTTTTAACATAACACATTTTAGCGGGAGAAAAAACTAACTTTTCTCTCCCACGGGAGAGAAAAGTCGACTTTTCTTCATTCACATATATAATGTAAATTTTACTTTTCTCTCCCGCATAAAATGAAAAATATATATTTCCATTTTTTCATAATTTTCATTTTATTTCTTTTTTTTAATTCAATTTAATTTAATTTCTCTGTGCAAGAAGAGATAATCAATATAAGAAAAATGAATTTAAATAAAAAGGAGAGTCGAGACATACTGGAATATTTCAAAATATTTATATTGACTCTATCATCGACGCATTTATCGAATTAACAAGATTCATCAAGAAAATTTGTTTATACATTACGAATATACAAAAATTGTGCAATAAATGTAAATAAACATAATTCAAACAAACGACACAAATTTAATTTTGGTATTACAAAGTGGAAGATAAGAAAATACATATGTTATCTTATTTTCCTCTTTATAATACAGAGAAAAGCTATGCTACAAGTTCACGAATATTCATATTTGTAAATTCTAACATATATTTTAATTAAAGTAGAGCACAAAATAGTGTTATTTTAAATTTTATTTAATATATACATATCGATTTAAAAAAATTTTATTCGTAATGACACACAAAGGTGGTTCAATATTTAATCAATTTTGTAAATGATTCAATAAGATATAGGTATGTATTTACAATGAAAGATAAAAAACTGTTCTCGCTTTAGTAATTGTAATTAATTATGTATATGTATTACTCAAAGATTTATTCTGAAAATCAATTTTGTAATTTTAATTACCTCAAAACTCCCATCTATAGCAAAAAGGTAATATGCGTGTACATATAGTTTGAAATGTATTATTATTAAAACTTGTAAACCTGTAATTATAAAAGGATTATATGTAGTATTGTATATATGTATTCGTCTATAGCCATAATACGTTTTTTATTATATATTATTTTTTATTCATACTTCCCATTAATAAACTTTAACGATAAGCGATAGACCAAAAAGCGCCTTCTAAATAAAAAATTGGAGAATTCATTTAAATTCGCACAGCATTTAAAAAATTTAAAAAATTAATAGTTATAAATATTCTGCTCTAGATACATATAAAAAATATAAATGACAACTATAAGAGAATGGAATGTAACAATTCTGTAATGAAACAAATTTTGCGTTATGAATAAAGATGGACTTGCTTACATTTAAATTTTAAATAATAACGTGAAATATATTTGTACATCATCGCGTGTTCATGCAATAAATTATATTTCACACACCCTGTATTAATTACTTCTTTAGATGTCATTAGATATTCAACAGTTATTACTTATATCAAAAACTTGAAGACAAATTACACAAGGTGTAAATATGTAATTTACGAGAAATTCGTAAAATATTTCTTTTAAGAAAAATAAATTTTAAAATTTGTTAACGAAATCCTCGGTAAAAACGTGTATATTATATAAATTCAAGAGAATATTTTGAAATTTATTTTCCTTTAGAATTTATGTAGTTTATATAATATACATGTTTTCACTCATCACTATATACAGAATAAAATTATATTATCACTAAATAAATGAAAAATGTGTTTGTATCGCAGAAATAAAAAAAAAAGATTCGCAATTTGACATTTCTAAAATGGATTATTTCTGCTTCTAATTTCACGTTATTAAAAGATTATAATCTATCACATTGTCTATAATAATGTGCGTATGTATATTTTTTTTATAAGCTAGTATAATATACTTTCTACATATCTATATTATATATTTTTCAATTATATATTTCATAATAGGTACTACATTAATAAACTTATGATCGTATTCAAATATTTTGAGTTAAAAAACACTTACTTGTAAAATTTAATGTATGTAGATTTAGATTTAGATTTATCGATCGTTTTATAGATTTATTTAAGTTAATATATTATTTTTTTCATCGCGTTTTATTTGGTAGTTAAGTATTTAGATTAATATACATTAATAATTATATGTATAGCATTTTATGTGACATGAGTAACAGTACGAATAGGTAAAGATAACAAGATTAGATTTCAAATATATCAAATTTAAATTTAACTGAAATTGTCACTGATATTAAAATATCTGCATACCGTAGCTGCCAATGACTAATTTTGGCACAGATTATTATGTGAACATTTTTTAATTAACTTAAAAACGAAAAAACCTTCTATATAAGGTTTAAATTGCTTTTTTTATTATATGTAATGATATTTAAAAACCATTAATTTTGTTAACTATATTTAAGAATTACTATTACGATTTATTTTATTATGCAGCAATCATAATAAAATCTAGAAAAAAAAAATTACATTCCCTTATCAGCTGAACAATTATATAAAAATAAGATATCTATATTCTTATGATATACAGCTACTATAATGGTATATTAATTTATATAGTTTAGCATTATTTCATGGCTGATGATCATTGTTTGATAAGGTATATTAGTTTCCTAATGTTTATATAGTTATATGTTATATGATGCGCACTATACATATTCATGTTATACACCAATAGGCACTGATACTTGAGTCTATACGTAAAATTATTAACAATTATAAGAGTATGAAATACATACCATACATATATATAAATATAACAGTATTACTATTTTACATTAAATGAACATTTTTTTTTAATAATTCGAAGTTAAACTAAAATATTTCTTATAACTAATATAACTCCCACATGCCATCGATTCGTGCCGTTTGATTTTGAATATTATCATTATTACTAATATTTTTAGCAATAACAATTATGGTCAATGACATAATTTTTCTGTATTGCAACTGCTCCTTGATTGCATATAAATGTTAGATATGATAGTGTCTATTATAATATTAGTACTTAGTAGACTAAAAGTGTCCTATATTAGGATTATGAATATCTGAAACTTATTCTAACTTATACAGTGCGTCTCAAAAGTTTAGCAATTTAAAAAAATGAAAACTTGCAGAAAATTCCACTAAATATAAATTTGGTGAACTGTAATCGCTTTTCTGTAATTCATGTTACTGTTTGTACACATTTCTGACAAATAAAATATTTCTTGGGGATTATTAGTTGTCTTCAATACATAATATGTATATGTAGCAATATTTATAAGTAGGCATATTATTTAATTAAAGTAGAATATACTTTACTTTACACATATACAGCTATAATTGAAATCCGAAATTTCAATCAAGAATGCACCTATATTAATTATACGCATTTATAGGACATTACATTATTAAAATAAATCTAACAGACAATACAGTATGTACTAAAATACAAAACTTTGATTACAAATTGTAACAATCACTTTAAATGAAGCGAAAAAAATGGAAAAATCACATAGAATTATATATATATGGCTCTGATCAGATCAGCAGTAAACTCAAGAAATGGTGATCAGAGTATTGAGTCGAGGACTCTATTTCGACAGGAAACTGTTACAAAAAACGAAGAAAGGGTTAGGTCAACCAATATCTAACAGAAATTGAGCGAGAACAATCTTTGGCTAACAGAATTTTTAGATAGACTTATTTCCTCATCTATCTCATCAAAACTACATATTGACAGTGTCGTTAATATGTATTTGGTATTGTTCCTCATCTATTGGTGCCACATATGTTATACAACGATCTCTACCTGACGTACGTTAATGTTCCTGAGGAGAATCGTTGCTCTAAATCTCTTTAAAGCTTAATTTTCAGAAAATAATGTTTCATTAGAATGTTAGTTCGTGACGGGTGTATATCATGGATTACGATGAAAATGTTAGTTAATTTTCACACGAATACTTCGTATAATTTGAAATTGAAAAACTATATACACTGCAATAATATTTGTACTACTGCAACATTTTATAAACAGTATATATTTTTTATTAATATTTTAATAAGAATGTTAAGATATAATACATACCATGCATTTATATTTAAAATATAATACAATGCAATATTAAATTTGTATAAAAATAAACTCGTATGTACTATAATTTTGTAAATACGTAAAAAATATATCTACATACATACATATTATAGTTTCATTAAAATATAAAATTACAATCAAATATTACAATTTAATAAGATCGAAAAAAATTAATATAATTATAATATGTTTTGGTGTAAATATTTTAAATAAGCCCTAACTTTTTAGTTTTAGAAATTATATTAGTACAATAAATCATTATAAACAAATTTTAAAAACAGACCATTTAAAAAAGTAATAATTTACAGGGAAGTACTCCAGAACCACAAATATTTCATACACTTTAAAAGAATTTGTAATCATTTATTAAATGTATATGAAGGCTTATTAATTTGATACATATATATGCATTATTTAATATCTAATTAAGCATAATTGAATGTAAAATATTATAAAAATAAGGAAAGCAAAATATTTTAGAAGAAAATAACAGCTGATACTTGATATTGGAACACAAATATCCTGGTTAAAGAAAGTTATAAAGGTTATAAAGGTTATCCTTTATAGAAAGTTGCCATGCCTTACCGAAATATTAACCTCTTCAGTACCAAACCTAGAGAGACTGGAGATACCCAAAATCCCAAAGAAATTGACAAACTTTTTTTTTTCAAATTGTATTTTTTGCACTGAATTAGTCAGAAAAGTAATATTAATAACTACACCTCCGATTTATTAGTTATTTTTTTTATTTTTCTATACAGTGTGAAAAACATGAATTGTAATACTAAAAATAAGAATACCTACTATAACCTGGTTTTTGTAATACAAAATAATAATAAAAGACTTTTATAAATGAGAGTTACATATTATTACATGCGATTATTACAAAATTACAAGAATATATTTTTATTTTTATTTTCATATACAATGTAAAAAAACATTGAATGTAATAATAATAACTACACCACAAATGTATAATTACTTCTTTCTTCAAACAATACATCATTGGTAAACGATCGTATAGACACAACAGCTAAATTAGCTTGTAGAGCGCCAAAGCGAACACATACAGACAACATATATATACAAGCGCTCATTAGCAGTAGCTGACTAGTAAATGTGTTTTGTGTATGACGCTTCAGAAGCGTCATGGCGTTTAATGAGCCATCCCATATGACGCTTCTATAAAGCGTCATGGTACTGAAAGGGTTAAAATAAATACATATGACGAGAAATCTATTTAAAGGTTTGAATGGTAAGTATATCCCATGATTTAATTATATCCCGTGATACATTAATTATATACAATGAAACAAGCAAACACATAAGATTTTGCTTTGTACCAATATCGCAGTAATTTAGTACAGTTATTTAATACAGTTACTAAGAATATGCTTATCGTAGTACATATAGTTTCACTTACAAACATCAATTGTCAATGAAACAAGCAGTAATATTAATAGCAATGACGACAACACCAGTAAACTAAACATTGAAATAAAGATCCTAATTGCGGATATTACACGAGTAACTTATTATTTTCTAATCAATTACTTTTATTTATGTAATAACATTATATATATATATACACGTTATCAGCTATTTTTAGGTGAGCAATTTGAAGCGTCATTTTATATTGCACCAACAATTGTCATTAATTAAGTATTCTTCGTAAGTCAATCTAAATTTATGAAAAATTTATTTGTGTCGATAAGCATGATTGACTACAAATTATTTTAACTTATATATAGATTGTAATATGCTTTGCAAACTAAATGCTATTTTTAAGATTTTCAAATTCATAAAAAAATTTATGAAAGTTTTGATGATTATACCAAAAAAATATCGTTCCACTTGTAGGTATTAAAATTACATTTTAAACATTGTTTCTATAATTTCTTTGTTTTAAATCTTCAATTTGATTATCTGTTGATTTGAGCGAAAATTTAATATGCACATTAAAATAAATATTAATCTAAAAATGAAAATTAAATATATATATTAAATAAAAACTAATTAAAATAAAGAATAAAGTAAATGTAATTGTAAATTGTAAATTGTAAAATTAACAAAAATATATATTTAATATATATACTAACTATATTACACACAAAAAAATTGTTTTCAATTTTAAGATATTTAGAAAATTAAATCTCAAGATGAACTAAAGTTTTAAAATCATTTTACTTACCTTCATCTTCACTGTATAAAGTATTCCGAAAATATATTATTAATTTAAGCACAAAAAACAACTCGCCTAGGTATAGTTAACTCTGTTTGCTATATTATATAGGCACTATAAATACGGCCCACTTATACGGGTGAGCGAACGTTCAGTAAATCATCTATCAATTAACAAAATGTTTTAATATGAGAAAGTCGCACATGTTAAGCAGCATATACATGCACCTCTGAAACTAATATATTGAATGCATTATATGCAAATTATATCTAAAAATTATATAAAGTTCTAATCTTTCGCGTTCATTATATATGGCCTAAAGCATATATATATATATTTAGAAATATGCGGAACTCTCAAGGGGTGTGAAAATTACCATATGTTTCGCCGTATTAGTGAAAAAAAATAATTGCAAGCTCATGAAAAAATAATTTGGTTACGAATCTATCTATATTTATATATATATATATGTGTATACAGGTATATACATTCATATATTATGTGTCTTTGTAAGGAATTAATATTATAATAGTATTCAATAATTAATTAAGAATATTGAAAATGAATTTCCACCTCAATAAATTTCTATGTTTACATACGCATGCAGAATATATTAGGCATACGTATATATAACTCAAAATAGTACAATTAGTGCAGATGTATAAGGTATTGTAAATCAGCTCATTTGAACAGAAACATCATAAATAAGATATATATATTATCAGATAAGATATATAATATATATAAATAGACTGTCATCTATGACCACAGATATATTTAAACTTTGAAATAAATGTTTTACGGGAATATGTATGTGCGTACATTATAGTACATTTAATCAACAAGAATCTAATTCTTAAATTCTCAATTAAAATGTGTATTATATAAATACAATGTTATACCTCTGTTATGATATGTTTATTCTGTGATATAACTAAGATATATACTGATATACTGATATAAGTTAACTAATTACTCACGAGCGATATTTTTAATAAACAATCCAAGGACTATTAGAAATACAGGAATGGTCGGTTAACAATCTTAACTCCAATATATTACCTATTTATTTTATACTTGTATACTCATTCAACTATACGCAGGTTTACCTAATGTTAACTCCTGTAAATACTTAACTCCTATCTAGTGTTTAAGGAATAAACATTTATTTTACTATGTCACTCAATGTGTACATATTCAATTACTCTGCATTATATACTTCATCTGTATATAAATGTTCTTTCCATTTTACAGTATATATCAATAAAAATATTTCAAATTGAATAATTAATTAGTCTTACTTATATTCTTAATTAAATCAAATTATTTGGTAGAGGTAGACATGTAAGTTTGATTTTGAATACCAGGATACAACTGTAATATATATTTATAACTTTTTCAAATTGCATTATTTGTATATTTGAATGACACAAATGGTTTAAAGGTTAAAATAGGTTTTAATACTAAAATTAATATTGCTGTGTATGCGTAATCGAAACTTATGTTTAATAGACGCTATTTAATATATTTATTTAATAAAATTAAAAATTTAGAGAATGTGAATCATATTTAATAATTAAAAAGTATCTTGCACAACTATCTTAAAAACACTATATTTTCAGTGAAATATATTCATTAAATTGAACTATAGATTTATTATCATACTTAATATGTACATATTTAAGGCATAAAAGAATATTATAAATCAATTATAATCTGCTCTAAAAATCAAGAATCCCACATTTAATAAGAGTCCTGTGTTCTTGCATATATCATTAAAATCATATTATACCCACTGTGTTTTTATATGATCGGGTCACAATCCTAATCAACCAGTTTAGACTCACTTTTAAAAAACCGTTTATACATTATGATATGCTGAACTGTAAATAAATGTTAAGTATATTTGCATATGTATATTGTTGTGGGTATATCCATTGAACTTTAACTGAATTATATAGTTCAATGGCATTCCACCTTTAATATAAAATGACAGTGAAAGCACCACAGCTTCAAACGTACATATTTATAGAATACACAACTGAGCCTACGTATATATTCAAAAGTATATCTTGTGATCTGTGCAGAATAGGTAATATTATCTTGTACACTATATGCCTACATATTACCTTGGAAAAGAGGTTGAAATCACGTTTTTTAAGGTATACACGGAAACTTCATTTCGGTATGTACCTGTACGATAGAACGCCCATAAAGTGTATAGGTACTTTAAGATAATATGATTAAATTTCCTACGTCATCGAAAATAAACATATAATATCATGATTGTAACTGAAACGTTTGTGTATCCAGGTATGTGTATGTATAATATAACAGCCACATGCTAAATGGAATATATACGTTCGAAAGCATTGCATGAAACTAATTAAAGAACATCACATGCATATGAACCCTTATAATATTATTAATGACAATACCATGCCTAGACGTTAATATAATTTATTAAGTGCCATGTATGTTTTGCATTAGTGGCACGCACATGCACTATATACGTATATACTTATAATAAACCAAAATACGTAGAAGAACTGACTTTCAATATATTACATACTCGCATGTGGATAAAAATTAAAAATGCGGAGATGATAGTGTACATAACCTCCCATAGAAGTCAATTTTAATCGAAGGAAAAGTTTACCCCCTATTAACAATTTCAGTTAATTTGAAAATTCTTTATTACACCTGTATTTATAAAATAATTAAATTAATTGCTAACGTTTCAATAGTAGACAAACAAAAATACAAAACATTTAATTACAAAGTAATTGTTTGCATCATTTTACGTGATTCGATTTATAATAAATAGTGAATTGCTTCAGCTCGATATTGTCGTTGCTCTCCAGATAACACCTGATTTTTAGGTAATATTTATGACTATGGAAATTTAAATAAATCTCATTATCAAAATTTTAGTTTTGAATTAATAAAAATGAAAACTTATCTTCAAAATTCAAGCTTTTACATTAATTAAAGAACATTATGTTAAAACTGTAATTCCTTTAATATAATCAACTCGATTTCTAAATTTCTTAAGCTGGCGCGTTGCATGAATTTTGATTACAATTATTTGGCTTTACTTGATAAATTAAAGTGATTAAAACAGTTTACTAAAATAGATCAAACTTAGAACATATATTATTGTTTGAAATTTGGAACAGTATAAACATGTATACAGTTTTTAAAATCTATTGACTTAGAATTCTGTATTTTTTTAATGTAAATTTATGTAAGTTACTATATACATCATTTATTTTCAGAAAAAGCTCAGAAAATAAAATATTTTATATAAACTGAAATACATATGATCATATATACTTCCATTCAGAGGTATTTATAAGAATGTTTGTACTTCACTAACTTTTTGTAGCTAAAAATATCATAATTTTTAAATATTATAATTAATACATTAACATTTTGCTATTTTTATCTTTTTGACTAATACAGGCTCCTATATAAACAGTTATTGCATCAGTACACTTTTCATATGAAAAGATGAATATATATTTATATTTTACACCTATTTTTATTTCTAACAGTGTATAGTAAAACTATGTATAGTATATTATTTTGCATTAGTTTAATAATTTTTATAACAAATTAAAACTTATTTTATAAAAAACGACCTTATGAATATAAATATGTGTAATTAGGATCAAACGGAATTACACTGTCCAAATAAATATGTATATATATATTATCCATTTATATGTTTTTATATGATTTCAAGAAGTTGTAGCAAGAATTGTATTTAACCGAAATATTTTATTTGTCTTTTTCAAATTAAAATTTCAGGTACCAACAAATATATTTATATACATATATGTATATACATATATAGATCAATTGCAAAGTATAATGAGATAATAAAAAAATTGAAGAGAAATACATAATTAAAAAGTCACCTCTATGTCCTATTTTTAATAACTTCAAATATATATTCATTTTTTTATCTTTTCAGCACATTTATGAAGTCCATTGAGCCCCCTATTTATGGGAACTCAGTCATATGTAATGTTTTTTCTTTAATGCGATAATTTGTATGTAACATATTTTAATAAAATAAAACTCCCAATACACTATTTTACATATCCTTTTAATATATTAGAGGTTTACATGCTCGTTGCTTGAATTGACTAAACTAATATACCTAATGGTCTTTATTATGAATATATAAAAGCATTTGTTTTCGTAAATCGATTTTTCTGTAGACGAAAACAAGAAAAACCGAGAGAAAAAATATTTTTACCATTTAATGTAAGAATGACAAGAGGGTTGTCCCTGTTAATTTTGTTAAACGTGTAGTGTTTTATTCAATATGCTCACCAGCTTTATCAGTAGTATAGACTTTATATTTTGTGCATTCTATTTGAACACCCCTATGATACAATACAATTTAACAGACTTAGGCGCACTTAATTAAATCGAAGTCTGGGGGTATCTCTATTAAAAAAGTAGTACTTCATAACAAAATATTTTACATGACTAATTTGTTTTTTTGCGACAGGCTTATCAATAATTACTTTGTAGTTTTATTTATTTATTAATAATTGTATACTTATTTTATTTCGATCAGTAACTAGCTTGTTTTACATGTTATCATAAATAATAAAAATATGTACACCTCGATCATTAATAAAATTTTACTAAATATTTTAATAAAATTAATTATTTGATATTATATATTATTGATTTAATTAATATACCTAAAGTAAATTACCACCCTTATTGTGCTTATCAAAAAGATAGACAGCTATATTAAGACTGAAAAACACTGTATCAATATATTATTATAACGTATCTATTTTTGTATATACAAATCTTTATTTATACTTCATCACATTGAGAGTCACAGTGTAAAATATAGATTATCAATAAATTCTGATACAACATGTTTAGTAGTTAAATATAATATATGTTATATTTGTAGTGTGATAGGTTCGCCAACCAATTTCATCGTGGCACATGGTACATGGGGAACTGCATACAATATACATTAAGGCGTCCAAAAAAGTACTCGATAATGAATACCTCTGGTTCACAGAATATCAATTTCACTGAAGACAACCATTCAATTGTAGCTCATATAACTGCAAAATGCACACTATATATCTATAAAAAGGAAAAGTGGTTATAGCAAGCTACTCTACGATATAGACTTGTCTACTAACTACTCATGATATATATAATAATATTAATAATACCTATGTACAATTATATTTATAATTGTTGTATATATAATATAATAACTCGTAGAATATATATATATATATAAATGAATAGTATACTGAAAGCCAAGTTGGTGGTTGAAGATTGAAATAACTTATTAAAAACGAAACAACAGTAAAGATTGAAAGAGAATATAATAACGGTAAGAAAAAAAGTTAACATTAGAGAGCAGAGGACAGTCATACAAAGACATAATATTAAATTATATAAAAAGAAAAATAATAAAAAGAATTCCTGCAGTGTTTATTAATACATAAATATATGTAAGATATAGAAAGCTTTTTTGGAGATTCATAGAAAAGGAAAAACTGGAAAGGCAGTATAAAATACAGAACTGAGATTGGGAAAATAGAAATTCTATAACTAAACATTTAATCTATGAACTATTTACCGGAATATCCATATGTAAACTGCTATCAAATAATTTTGAAAAGTGCAATAAACTGATAAATATATACTGTGCTTTATTGGTAGTGGATTAAAGATTATGAAGATGATAAACGAAGACTACATATACTATAACGATAAGGAGACTTTCAAAATCATTGATTTGATTATATAGAGACCGGTATGACGATGATCTGAATAATTGTGTTACTATGTACATGACAAAATAATGTGAATGATGACTGTGTTGTTCTTAAGGTAGAAAAGCTAATTACACAATACAGGTAACAATATATATATACACATACTAACAAACAAACTACACAAGTTTTGAATGTTCTTTAATTTTCTACAAGTGTGATAATAATCTGCTAATGGCTTTCACAAACTGTACGAAAGGTTTATATAATATTAGCAACAATGAAAACGAAGTCATACATGTGCTAGATATACGGAGATGTTATCTTGTGGATAGTTATCTATTTATATGAGGATGATGATTCATAAACAAGGTAGGACAGCCTCTAGCGCTCTTCTGGGATAGGACTGGTGGAACCGGGTGATCCCACAGCCAGAGGAACCTTCCAGGGCAAGAAGATTGGTAGTCGACGGTCGATATTGGAGCGACAGAGCGGGCAGCAATCGACCAAGAGGGAACATTCGGCACAGCAGACGAGATGACCACAGGGGATGAAGACACGAGCAAGTTCACGCTCCATGCAGACCTGTATCAGAGATAATTATCAAAGTAAAAAGAAATATATAATTTCTACATAGCATAAGTAAGTTACAGAAGAATATATCATTATTTCCATTTCAAATAGAAAATAAAATGTTTTAAATATAGAGACAGTAAAAATAACTGTCTTATTTTCGAAAAAAAACGACAAAGCATAATATCTGTACAATAAAATTTCAACTACGATTAAACATAAAAGTATGTTAAACATAAAATTCCATTATATTAAAACAAATTTAACATTAAATTCAACGTATTGTATAAGTGAAATGAACAAATATAATTATTACAGATTGAATTTATATGATATTGAGTCTCCCCTCAACAAAATTAAGTAAGACTTAAATTTTCCGAAAGATGCTTTACTAACGAACAATTTTCCATACAATACATCCTATAAGTATCATCGTATCTATCCGGAATAAATTTAAAATACACACACATATTAAATGATAGGGAGAATAACATATATAGTGCCTAAAATAATTACCATATAGAAAAAGATGTTCATTCTAATGTATACGAGAATGTCATTTTTAAGCTAACAACATAACTTTATGAACACAAATTATGAGCTACTTAAATTTAGTGAACGTACTTACATTTCAAAAATGAAATAACTTTCCGAAATCTAAATTTAATTGAATCCTGTTCTCAATATAGCATATAAGAGTCTCATAGAAAGTTCGTAAGATTTATATATTAGATGCATGATCACAAAGTTAAATCAAAAAGGGATAGGTATTAAACTAAACTAAGGTTCTGCATATACCTTACATTATACCCCAAACAGTACCAGGAAAAAATACCTGAGCTGCAATTCTATAAATCGATAGTTCATAATAGATATACACCTCTAATCAAATATTTCCTTGGCTTCTCTCATATATGATAGTAATCCAGCTTATATATCAGGAATTGAATAAATGTCCAGTCTCTGTGAGAGAAGTATAGAAACAGGCCTTACATTAAGACAGAATGAATGAAAGTCTTGTGTTGGCAGTAGTAGGCAATCCTTTTTAGAAGGGAAGAGAATCTCTGATATACATACGAAGGTAACAGAAGATGATGAAAGCGGGGCAGGGACAAATTTTCATCCCTTCCTTGTATAACAAGTACACCCTTTACTTATACATATATATGCCCGACCGCAAAATGCATGACCTTAAAATCAACAACAAACCACAAACTGCTCTAGAAAAGATGTAAATGAGGTTGTCCCATAGTCTATAATTAACTTGTATTTGGGAAAACAGCAAAGATAATCTAATATTACATAAATAAATAGTTGACATTTAAATTAAAAATATACAAAAAACATATTTATAAACAGTAACGAAAGTCTTCAGAACTATACCTAAATTTTTTGTTATCGTAACTTTATGTCAAACAAACATTCAAAGGGGATAATTCATAATGAAAATCTAACATCTCTTTCATATAGAAGTTGCACATAAATATTTAACAGTTTCGGGTATACATTACCTAAATAGAGGTATAAGACTTATTTTAAGAAATGGAAACTAAAATTTCATGTGAGTGAGAAACGCCAATGGCTAATGAATTAATTATATAGGCAAGTTTGATCCAAATCAAGGCTTGTATTTTAAACAATTGAAATTAAAATTTACATATACATATATTACATTATCTTTAATAAAGGAATGTATCTTTATTTTCAATATTTATTTTATATATATACAAATATGTGTAATTTAAAATACCTGAATCATTATTTTGAATTTAATAAAATGTTTAAAATTATTGTTTGTAGGTACTGTGATATATCTGTATATAACTAGGTACATATCTGTACTATATAGGGCTTTCTTTTTGATAGATGAAATATTATTGCAAAACAACGTAAAACCCACTTCTTAAATTAATATTTGTAGATAGAATAAAAAATATCTCTGCTAATAATCTATGAATGGTTTAGGACTGGTTAATAGTAACAGAGCCTAACATTAAATATACGGATATATATTCTATCACTATATCTAGGTATGGGTGTATACATGCGTATATAATGTAACAACAAAAATTAATATATTAATGAATTTTTCAAAGCTCGGAATGCGGAATTTTAATTAAGTAGATCATATATCATGCAATGATACATGGATCTGTAAAAATAACGTTATTTCCTTATCTAATGCTACATAAATTATTGCTTTGATACATATAATGGAAGACATAATGGCGATATAATTAATTGTTTTTTTAACGAATATATTTTTAACGTATAGAAATTCTATATTTCACCATCACGATCATCTGTTGCCCTTATTATGTTTCTCTATAAAAGACCAAATTTAGCAATTATTTTTGAAATATTTATAATTAATAGGACTATATCAAAACATACAGATTAGTTATATAGCTAAATAATCGAATATAATTAATAGTTAATACGAAATAGTTATATAGCTAAACAATCGAATATAATTAATAGTTAATACGAAAAAGATAAATATACACAATTCACTTTCACAGTATAAAAATAAATTTAGAGTTAAATAAATTACCCTTTAATAACAATAATTAATTAAAGTTAACAGACAATAAACGAATAAATTTTATATCCTTTACACAAGAAAAAAACTCAGTGACAATATTATTCAAAAGCGTTGTGAAAACAAATATATCATCGCACAAAAAAAATTCTATTACTAAAAAAAACTTCGGAAGCATTTATTTTAATAAAAATTTAAAAATACTCAATTTTTGATATACGACTAAATACAAGACTTTGTAGAATCTAAGTTTGACAAGATCGATAAAACCAGTAATTCATACTCCACATCTCTCTCCAGTTAAGATGAACACGTGATTGACACCCACCTGACAAAGACAGGAGTCCTCATGCCTTGCTAACTCCGCCTTCAGATGCTCTACCTCTTCCTGCACCGAACATGAAGACACTCCACTCCCAGTACTCGCATCCGAGTTCGAGGAATCCGACCGAATCCTCCGCCGTTGACCAGTTCCACTTCCTGCTCTACTACCCCCAGACTGCGGGGGGGTCGAATTTCTACTCCCGCTACTTGTGTTTCCGTTGATCAACACTTCTGCACTACTAGCTTTGTTAAACTCCTCCAAATGCTGTTGTTTCATCTCCTGTGTCGCCGACTGTGTCAACGTGACATCTAAGATGCTGTCATCATTAATTGCCACCTCCGCCTCCTCTCTGGTGCTCGAATGATGGCTATTCTCCTCTTCTTGGACTGCCGGAAGCTCTTCCTTGGGTGGAGAACATGCCGGCTCGAAGTCAAGCGAGTGTGTCTTACCAATCTCTTGCAAACAGGGAGCATGGTGGTTTCCGGGACTTCCATGACTGCTTCCACCGGTGCTATGGTGGTGGTGATGGTGGTGGTGGTGGTGCTGATGTTGGCCGTAATTGTTATGAGGAAGGCTGTTACTATGATGGAGATGGCCAGTGGAGGAGGGAAGCGGGTGCGTGGAAGTGGGCATGAAGACTGAGTCGTCGGCATCGAGTTGTTGTTGAAGGGACGCACTAGATTGGTAGAAGTGCCGACGTGCCGAATCATAGAGCTCCTGGGACGTATAGCGAATGTCAAAGACGTGATCTTGATGAGCTAAAAACCAAAAGTGAAAACTAATTAGGCAAGTGCTTAAAAGAAGTCTATTTAATTTTAATGATGGGAAAGTAACTTGCTTCAATAAAATGTTGGTTACATAATACATTTAGTTAATCTTATTTGTATCTAGTATATAGATCAATTATTGCTTGAAAATGGTAGCTTATGCACCGAAACCGGTTGCAATTGTGAATACATAAATGACTTTATTGTCGAAAAGTGGTTGTTTTATTTATTAAATTATGAAGAAAGGGATATTTTGGAAATTACTGAAACCAATAAGTTTCATTTTGAATAGTGCAACAGTTTATCTAAATTGACGTTTTCATTGCTAAATTACACAGCATAAACGTTAGAATATAACAAATAACGTATCCTTAGATTAACTTTAAATTTAATAATTACAATTTAATGTTCATTTAATAAATCAACTAAATGTTTACTCAAATTTGGTAATAATATGTAGAGAACATTTAACTTATATAACAATCGAACATTTAGACAGTAAATTTCTACATAGGAAATATGTGCAATTTATAGAATATACATACAAACGTGCAAACATAATAATATAATATATGCAAAATAAAATTCTAATTAACTGGATGATAAATATAGGTACAAATAAGACATAGCGTGGTTCAGTAAATAAATTATACTAACTAATTTATTAAACAATATGTCCCTTTATAAATTAAGAAATTAAATATGTATCACGCATATTATTTTTACAGAAAATCAAAACTTATATTTAGTAGTACGAATACTGAGTCGTTAATTCCGTTTACAATAATTGCATTACTAAACTCTATAATAAAAATATCAGTAATAACCCTGTCACCTTCAATTTCTCTGCATCCCACACAGAATGCCAACTTCATAGAACAATTTTCCGTAATTATGTGCCTTGTCCTCGTGCAACCGACAAAAAAGCACGTGCGCACAGGCAACATTCAAGGTCATAGGCGTGTATCCCTCTCTGCCTAGTTTAGCTCTCTCTCTCCTTTCGACAACTTAAGGCAAAGAATTCCTTCACTCGCAGAAATACCGGTAATGACCTCCAGTAACTCCCCTCCTAGGCATCCATCTATCGTTAGCGTTTCTACGCCACGCAAACAAACGTGATAAACCGCTCAATGCAATCGGTATAAAGCGTGATGTTTATTCAGTTACGAAATTAGAGGAGATTAGAGGCCTACTATTGGCTTAGCTCTGATGCTTTCTGAAAACTCCAGGGTATATTTCAAAGAATGCGTTTTAGAAGAAACAGTGAGAGGGGTCGTTGCATAGGCACTATAATATACTGCCACTTTCATGCTGTATGAAGCGTATATAATCGATAACTACACCACTGTACTGACAAACTCCGATAGTGAATAATTCAGTTAAAAAGCAACACAAATGTTCTCTACGACAAATGTTCTCCCTCAAGAATTTTGACGTCAGCAAGTAGGGAAAATATTGTTTAAGGTTCAAAGTTGGAGAACTCTTAATGGCTCACGTGGTGCGCTTCGTAACATATTATGTACAGTAATAAAAGAACGCACAAGTTATAGCCTAACTATTTAGTATAAAGTAAAGTTCATTGACATTCATTTATAGCCAAAGCCTACGCAGAATAATCATGTGACTTGAGCTCAAATCTGATTTATGTGTACCTATATCGTTACAAATTATTTAGTTATTTGTTATGGTTGAGAAACGACACTAAAATGGATAAATATTATAATTTAAAAAGTTATCATCATATATATTATAATAATTTAATCTAATTATATTTTAATTTGGCTTCAAACATTAATACTTCTTTATTATATATCTAAAAAATTGGTAGGAAAAAAATTAAATTTAACAAAACATAATTTGCTTATTTTGAAATATTACCTGGACAATAAAATATTTGGCGATTTTTTAGCACTTTGCTGTAAAATAAACTAAAATTTATATAAAATAATAGCCTATTATTTGTTGTGCTTTATTATGGCTATTAGTAACATGCGTAGGTAGATATTTAATTTTGTCGTATACATAAAAATAGTTACCTACTCGAATCATATAACGTTTTTAATAAATATTACGGAAAAGTTCATAAAAATCGTTAATCAGTGATATTATCAAGATATGAATTCACGTTTAAATATAGTTTTGAACTTGTTTTTCATAAAAAATAGCCGAAAATAATTTACGGCTATAAGTAATAGCTGATCCTGAGTTTAACTTAAACAAAGCTTTTAAAATGCCAACACTTTTACAGTGTAAAGTTTTCCTTAAATTGCACAAACTCTTAACTTTTATATATAAATTTTAGTTTTCAAAATTGTGTAAAATATCGACTCACTTTTTTCCCCGCTCTTGTCGTGAAGCAAAGAATTGATTGCACACTTGACACTTTTAACGACCTGGTTATTGAGATCCGGACGAACAGTCTCGCAACAGAAGAAGCAGTGGGTTTCCGTCACAATCCGATAGAGGGCTGTGGCTGCGCGCTGGCTGATCAGCTGGAATCCCAACTCTTTAGGCGGAACTCCGGACTCCCCAGTTACAGTGAAGAAGAAGACACGATTGGTTTCTGATATCTTTGTCACGTCCTTAAATGCATACCTGTGTCCATAATGTGTAAAATGCGAGAATTAGTGACGAATATTATTTTTCGTGTGAGTATACATTTTAATGACATTTTCTAGACAATGAAAAACCTCGATTTATATTCTACTTTTTCTTATGTGATAAGTGGGGTGACATTTTTTATGTAATACTCATAAAAAGCTTTAATATCCAATTAAAAGTTTTGTAAGCACAAACATAAAGTGAATATTCTATGTAGTTAAAATTACTATTGTTACTAAGATAAATATTCATTTGACTAATTTGGTAACTTTTGTATTTGCTAACATAATTTTATTGAATACAGATCAACATAATAAAAACAAATTTTATTTTTCAAAAATTATATTAGAAATATCTTGAAAAATGTCTCGAAATAAAAAAATTGGTTATTTTGAACATAAATCCGTTAAATATACGTCGCTAAAATAATATTTTTTGTGTGGATGCCGATAGACTGCAAAAACAATACTTCGGCTATTTATATTCTGTTATTCGGTGATTATATGATGCTTCCAAATTTCACAGAAAATCCATTAAAGACCATACGATTTTTACACATAGATCGCATTATAAACCAGAGTATTATAATATTAGCTTATACAATCTATATATTGAAATGAAATTCTTTAGTATAGTTAAAAAAGGCAAATTGCCTTCCTCTTAAATACTCTATTGTGAAAATTGATCGCCTCCTATATTTAAAAATTTCATTAAAATTGGTATAACCTAGAGGGAATAGAAAACCCGATAATTATAGCGTAAATATGTCAGTTATAAGAGAAGTTTGACTCATAAATAATAGCTCACTACATTAAGAGAATTGTTGAAAAATAGAGAGAAAATACAATATTAAGACAAATATGCACTTATATACTTTTGTAAACTAATATATAATATTTCTAGCTAAAATAATTGTGAACTATAACATACTAAACTGTCTCGAAAAATTGGGTGTGTCATAGAAAAGGTAAAGGAAATTAGTTGAACAAGTACATGATTAGATTCTAATATTATACTATGCTACTAAATATAAGATTACTATAATAAGATTTCATGTTAGCAATATAGATTAATAGTTCTAGACACACAAGCCTAGATACATATTTAGACAAATATACGTTTAGGAGTACAGGTATGAAAATAAAACAGTTACGATTTGACTGTTTCAATTTCGATGTATATGTATAAATAATCACTTTTATGCATAAATGCATATAAATGCATATAAATGCATTAATTTTATATCAAGGTAAACAAGTACAACCGTAGTCACCATAAGTTACGTAGATAGCAACGTGATTAAACTACAAAGGTGAAAAATAAGGTAAAACATTTACGACAAGTAGGTTTAAATAAACAAAATAGTTTCTCTCTCACTCTCTACACATTATAACTGTAAACTATTGTTGGTAATACGTATTTCCACCTTTACATAGGGGTTAGGGTTTTATATTATAGTACTCATTATAGGCTAAATTTTTAAGTGAGTGAATAGGAGTATATATAGTAGGTATTGTGCACTGATCATCCTTGTGACTAAAGAACTGCAAACTACTTTTAAGACATTATAGAATTTTAGACGCATGACAAGACCTACGGCATGCCAAGAGGACTTCTAATATACCGAAGCACATATATCACGCGTATCCTAGAAATTATGCCACTGAATATCACGTTTACACTTAAGGTATATGTAATTATGATGTTATTTAAAAAATGTATTACTAATTGCAATTAGTATGTTCTTTATGATTAGAGCAAGACTTGTACACAATTGAAACCGTGAAAACTACTTTAAATCAAAATAGTAACAATTAGCAATTAACTGCAGCTTTCAGCAATGCTAAAATTAAAGATTGCACCACAATGCTCATTTATATATTTCACAGTTTAAGATAATGAGTAGAAATTAAATATTTGACACGCCTAAAATTAATTAGTTAGAATATTAATAAGCTGCTTTTTTAATGTGAAATTTAGGGTTAACAAGGATGAGTAAAGAGCATATATTATAAAAAGCTTATATACCTACGTATAATATGTACCTAAACGAATTTTTCAGATATAACTAAATCGGAAATATTTCAAAGCTATAATATATAATAGATCTTTTTAATAATTAAAGTACCTTAAAAATAAAGAAATTTTATATTTGTGAATAAATAGCATTTTTACTAATATACTTTATAATAAGCATTGTAAATTGTATAAAAAACTTTACGAAATTTGAATTTTATAATAATTTAAATATTGCTAAAATGGGTGTATAGAGGGTTTATTAAAGTTAAAAAACAGTATAATTACCTCGGAAATGCTTGTGGTCTGATATCGAAACTAGATATGATCAGTTTAACTCTTAGTAGAAAAAGCTAGGTGTCAACATATATCTTTTTTTACAAAGTTATCATTAATTATGCTATTTAAGGCAATCGATATCCTTCATAGGTTATAATATCAGTTTTAAATATTAATATAATGATAATTTGATTGCCACTACAAAATTATAATGAACAGAAAAAAAGATAGCACGGAAAGAACACAAGAAATTGAAGGACTTTTCCAAAAAATTTTCTATAGATTTTGCTCAGAATGTGGAAGCCCAATATCCATAGGTACGAAGAATTTACTTTGTTTTAATATTAACTTGTTAGAAAGTATAGATAACTAAACTAAATTACACAAAGGAATTACATGATGATAAGCTCCTCTTACCGATGAACAACCTTCTGATCCTCAGTGGTGATCCAGATGGAATCCGGACCCACGCCAAGAAATTGATGGTGATCGAAACAATCCCTAACAGAGTAATAGCTGGTACCATAGGCAGGTAACTCCGCAATCGCCAATCGGAGGAATTGATACTCGGCTGTTGATCTCTCTAAACCCACAAACTCATGCATGTGATAGCGCCGTGTCAGCCGATAGAGCTCATCTTCCGCCTCTGAAGCAGCTAGAGTAGTTCCTGCAGCGGCAGTAGTGGCGGAGGTGGGGGTGTTGTAGCCAGTGTTATTGGCGTCAGTTAGTCTGGCGTTGTTAGTATCAGAGCTGTTCACGGCCTTGATTGCGGCGGCGACATCTGCTGCGAGGCTATCAGAGACATCATCAGAGCCGGGGGCAGAGCCGACGGAAGATCGATGACTGCTTAATGAAGATCGCTGACTGCTGCTTTTTCTGGATGATTTGTCCTTGTTCTATTTTATGGCGTAAGTTTACAAGACTATAAATTAATTCATGCCAAAATCATTCGTATATTGCACGAATAGTTATGAATGGGTGAAAATAAACTGATAGACATACAGTAATTGATATATAGTTTTAAATTTGTCCACATACGAGTTAAGTTATATTGCTTTTAGTAAAATATTTATAACTTTTTAAAGTATGATTGTTGTCGAACGTGTACATTACAATTAAAGAAGTAGATACTAAAAAATATCAATAGATTTAGGATACTATAGGTAGAAAAGTTCATACCGACAACGAAACTATATTTGCCAATGTTTTCTAATACAATATATATTTACATATATTATCTTATATTAATTAGTGCAGCTTTAAAAATATGGTATTAGCAATCCTATTTATATAATCATTTATATTTTCCAATTCATTGCTAATAATACTGAACTGTTTAATGTATTATTTTCTCTATGTATCTAAAATATATTACAATTACAGAGAAAGAAATCAATAATCCAATTATTGACATGTTTATCGATGTCTCAATTCTAAGCACTTGAGATAAAAGTTAAAAGCATTAGTTTTCACCATAGAGTAATTAATTACTCTATGGTTTTCACCTTAAGTTTAATGCAAACAAGGAATATCGCGTATTTATAGGAAAATACAAATGTAACGCCTCCCATTTTAACTATAACTTATTGCGTACAACGTAAAACTTTTATCTAATCCTACCTAATTATATTTCATGATAAAATATATCCCTTTCTACAAAGAGAGTCTACATTCTTCTATATATAGAGCACGAAGCTCCTAATATTACGGTTATTTCGTTTGATAAAAACAACTGTTATTACAATGTAATTTTGTTGCATGCTGTTTTATTTATAAATGTCATCGATATATGGTACAAACAATTAAAACCACCATAGGTAACTGAATCTCATAATTTGTCACGCGATTAGTAACTACCAAGACTAAACTATTGATCTACAAATTTTCAGAAACAATGACTCACCCAATACTCATCGTCAATAACAGTCCAAAGAAGCGGGTACTTTGACATAGAGGTAAGCGCATTGTAGTCACCATAAGTCGCTTGCGCCATCAAAGCAAGAAAATGCGCTTGCAGATCTAGCGGCAATGCTTCACACCAAGTGTTCCGAATTAGGTGCCACTTAACGTTGAGGTAAAACTGATGCCTAAAAAATAGAAAAAATATTCAAATCTTTTTATTGAATAGGATGTTTAGTATGAATTTTATAAGTATGAACGATATTACTAACCTGGTTTCTTCTTGTAATAACTGGTGCGGTGGCACGAAGTATTTGACTCTAAAAAGAAGTCGATACGGTGGTGATCCATGAATTTGGCGTGCCAATTTATTTTTCAAATTTAACCAAAGCAATTCCCCCTTGTTTCCTTTGTACTGTAGTCCGAAATAGTCTGTTTCAGCTACTATACCGAGTAATCGACATATCTAAAGCAATATAAAGTCATGTGATTTACAAAAAAAACTAAAAGTAAAATCGTATTCATATACTATAGTTACCCAGACATTACTATATAATACTATTTTATTATGCCTATGGTAATATAAGTTTTAATAACATAAAAATAATAATAAAATATGATTACCTTGTCCAAACAATGCTGACCATTGCATTTAGAAGTAACTTCCACTTGATAAAGTGTATTATCTGGAAGACTGACGTAGCAGGGATAACTCACGTTTGATTTTTCTGACATTCTTCGTCAAATATTCTATTATTCTCAAGAAAACAGAAGATTTACTTTTAATAATAAACTTAACTTATAAAATTAATTACAACTGAACAATAGTTAATTGTTGTTCTCAAAAAATAATTTTCTTTCTGAGGCGTAGAAAAGAGCTATGAAAGCTAGATAACTGCTATGAAAGATACCACAACAAACTGAGTGTTAAATAGAATTGACCTGACAAATATATTCCTGCTTAGCCAATAAACGAGGCTATATAATAAAGTGAAGGTTGTAGAAATCACACGCGAAAATAATGACAAATTTAGACTCCTACTATTGGCTTAAAACAGCGTTGCCAGGACAATTTTATTGAGGGAATTCCAATAGACAGCTGACTTGTTGAGAAGTGCATATATAACGTTTATTTACATATAATTTCGGGTGACCTTCATTCGTGTGCTTCATTTGTGGTAGGATAATGCAAAAAGCCAATAGATGCTAACCTGTGGTTGCGTGTATTAGGAGACGGACAGCGTGATGATTTTTCAGTAAACATTTGTGCGTATTAAAATAACATACATACCTACTGCTGTTGCGTAGTAAAATCATAGATATTATATTATATATATGTGTACATATTATAGACAGAATATTATATGTAGTTAATCTATATCTATGAGTAAAATCCATTTCATCAAGAAATTATTGACCGATTTTCCAGCATTGTTTATTATCTAACAAATATTTCAAATTTATAAGGTAGTGTACTTGTTTTTAACATAGATATAATGTAATAGTATAATATCTATGGTTATTAATCAACAATTAGTATAATCAATCCATTACGACAATAATTATGGATAACACGTATAAAAGTAATAACATTAAAAAAATGATATTAAAGTTTTATTTTTCAAATGAATTTTAATTATTTTTTAAATTAATATGATACATGTTAATAGTATATTTATATTAACTTAGAAATTTAACATTAAGAAAATCATTAGTCTATAAACTGATTAGTATACAAACGAGTAAATGTATGTCTTTTTAAGAGTACAGTAATAATATAATACAAGATTAATACAAGATTATTTTAAAAGATTCACTAAATGAAAATTTATGAATATTGATTTTTACGTATTATACAAAAATTATCTGTATCTATCTACAGATCGTTAAATAATTTGATATTTAAAATGATTGTAAAAATTGTATATTGGTCACGTCAAACTGCTTGAACATCAATTTATTCTAACTCGTGATAAGGATCATAGATATTTGTTTTACTTTATATATATACCCGAGTATTGTTTAATTACTCTATGTACTAGTATACGTTGTATTGGTTAATTTTTATGATAATGTTAAAGTGGTAATGATAATAATTTATTATAAATTTATTATTATAACTCTATTAATTAAAGAAAAAATCGCTTTTGATGATATAGGACTACAGTCATAATACCTATATCGTGATTGACGTAACTGTTTTGTTATCCATAAGCACTCTGTAAAAAGGTTTAAAAATGTTAATTCGTAAACAACGTACCTATGTACGAGTAATGAAATGTAGCACTAAAACTTTAATAGGGGGTTATTTTCATACAGCTTACGCGGCTTATTACTCAAAAGATAATCTTGCTTGGTCTATAAAAAATAATTGTCGTGTAAAATATTTAAGACTACTTTATTAGCTACCAATATATTTATATAAAAATTATTTACATGCAAATATTGTATGCCATCTAAATTTGTCAAAGTAAATAAAAATATATATAAATAAATAAATCTCATATAAAATCAATGTAATTCAATGATTACCAAAGAGAACAACGAAATTGATAATGATAGTTATGATGAAAACAAAGTAAATAATCAATTTGCCTGTAGTTGGGATTTCCCTCTTCGGCTAAAAATTATTAAAACAAATAAAGGTACATAGGATGACAATCTAAAATATTTCCATTAAAAATATTGTTCATTTTGCTATAAGTGGTCAATATATATTATTTTAAAAAATTAAGTATATGCAAACTCATTTACATATTAATTAGAAAAAATATATTTCAAAATATAGATATTTTGTATTTTTAATACTTTTATCGTAGTAATTGATAATTGATAAAGGAGCTATATTTTTTATCACAAACTTACTTCTTCAAATTGTTACTTCCACAGAGCAGTTGCCATCGTTAAATAAACAAATTTACCTTTTAGTCGTTATTATTCAATAGTGTATAATGTGAGCTCTTACCTTTATATATATAAAATAATAACATATATAATAAATATGCTATAAGATTCAGATCATAGAATTTAAAAATCCCAATTTTTTAGAATTTAGAATTTTCTGAATTGGTTATTTTAATCATGTGGAGTAAATGAAAGGTTTATTTACTCTAAGATTTTAACGATGTATATATTATAATTAATGTATTTCATTATAATAAACAAAAACAATTTTATTTCCAAGATGTCATACTATAATCATTTGTAAAATTAACTAAATAACTCTCTAGAACTAATAAGTATGAAAATTCGATTGCTATTTTAAGATCTCCAACAATTATTAAGGTAAATTTTAGTAAGCAATTAAGTAGGTTATTGTCTTTATATATGGCTGTTTTGCAAATCACCCAATATGCATAAAACGTAAATGTGTGCTTAAAATTGAACACACTTTGCAAAGTTCAACCACACTCTAATTATTGTGAACTAATATTTTTCAGTTCAACAAACTTTACTTTTTACGCAAATAAAAAAGATATTATACGTATAGGAATACAGTTATAATCAAAAGGCTACATAATTCGGTTAAAAAATAAATGTATATATAGGATCACGTATTACCCTCTGTTTATAGGTAACTTAAGCTTTCAAATAATTGTTTCTACAAAATATATTACAAAATCATCTACATAAAACGGTTAATTAATTCTAAAAGGCTTAGAACCAATATATTAGCGAGAATATATATATATGAATATTTTATGGAAGCAAAATTGTAATTTGAATTCGTATATAATGTTACAATATATCAATTAAATGTCTTTGAAATAGAATATGTATGTATATTATATCATGGGAATAGAATGCGATTTAAGTGTAATACATTTTTTTCTTGAAATTTTGTGCCTGTTTGAAGGTATTTTTTTAATAAAAGTATTAATTTAAAAATCAATATTTAGTATTCTCGAAATAGTTAAGGAAAAGAATTAGAATTTATTTTAGAATATTTATCAAATCAAATGTTATGTTTTATTATTTTTACAAAATATATATATATTTTTGACTGAAATACATTCATCACTGATTTGTTCCTTTTGTAATATAATTCACTGGAAAAAAACTAAACATTTCTATTAACCCAGTGCATACCGCGGGGGGGGGGGAGGGGGGAGCTGAATCGGGCCCCCTGTTTTATTTTTGCTGCCATTATTATTTGAAAAATAGGGTGATCTCCAGCTTTCAAGTCCCTAACAACTTTTCTTATGTTTAACAACTTTTAATAACATTTTCATCATTGTTATCACCTATAGGGGTCTGCTATAGGCCTCTAAACGAAGTGACCCCCATTTATTTTAGTTCATCTAATTATAAGTGAAAACAACAAAATGTATAAAATCGGGGTGGATATTAGTGAAATCTATTTCATTGATAATACACATTGAATCACCAACATGCACTATAATATTCAGTGACTCAGTACTTTATTATATAGTTAATTATTTCGATTAAAATTAAGAAATTGAAAAAAACTACACTTTTAATGTATTTTAAAAATTAAATTAGCTGTAACTTTTTTATTTTTTTAAAAATAACATTTTATATGCAAGGTCATCTATAGATCATTTTGATTTAATTGGGTGCCAATTTTCATCACTATATATAGTACACTCCTAAAGTAGATTTCAATAGCCTGGGGGCTGCGATAAATAACCCGATATAACCCGATAATGGCTGCGTTAAATAGTCCGGTATGGATAGGGTAATATAATATCTATATACCTTATAATTATTAGCAGCATCTAATATATATATTTTTTTATAAATAGCAATATACAAATACGAAATAATAAGGATATGCGTTCAAGGACTTACTTAAAATGCTATTTTTACTTGATAAGTATTGAAGTTGTCCTTGAAGTAATATTTTATTTCACAAAAAATCTTGAAAGTTTCATTAATTATATTATATAAACATTTTAACATTATTTATTTTATTTATTTTCTCTGACTATCATAATCGAGGACAACGCAATTGTTTTAATACATTGAATTTATATTATACTTTTATGTATATTATGCTTTCTATTATTACGTTGTCCGCGATCACAATAAAATATATTTATCATAATTTATTGTAATATTACAATAAATTATGATAAATATTTACATATTTATTTACATAGTTTCAACTATAATTACTTTTCGAAATATAAAAATATAAAATTACATAATGTACTACTTACAAGTAGCCCTTTTTTGTAAAAGTAAAACTGCTATTGGTATTAAATATATTATTATTCATTTTTGTTGTATAATGAATGAAGGGTATTATTGATCCCTTTAAGAAAACAATTGATAAAAAATGGCAAATTATTTATAAATTTAACATTGAATAATATTTTTTGGAATAATAAATACATTTTCAATAAATAGAATTTATCATAAAATCCGATAATTTTCTTTATCGTTAATTACAAGCATTTTGCATATACAACTGTTACCGTTTTGACTAATATATATATATATATATATTAATCCCTGTATGAAACTACAAATTCTTTATTAACACTTATACATATATAATATTTTTCATGTCTGCTTTAATGTGTATTGCAAAGAAAGTTTCATTTGTCATCTTTATGTGATAAATATACAGATTGTACCATATATGTATTCACAAAAATGTGTTTCTAAACAAAAGTTTTCTACTTAAGACTTTTAAATAAGAGTGAGATATTATAGAAGGCACATAATAAAAATATATAAATCACCGAGTAGATTGTGTGCAGCATAAACAGTATTTAAGTACATATTAAATATTAAGTCTGATGGACAAAAAAGTGCATTTATAATATATATGTACATCAAGCTATACTTTATGTATATATAATTTAAGTAGTTATTTATAAGACTGATTCATTCCTATAAATATAATAAACTTAAGGAAGCTGATATTGCCTTAGTTTCCTTCTTCAGCATCACTATTGTTATCGTCACCATCATCGATAAGCATGCAGTTGCTGGGAATTACGATGGTGTTGCTGGCAGTGGCATCCTCGGTGTCAGAAGAGGAGATGGGCGGTACAATTGTCTGACAGCGGGAGTAGTTTGGTGTTGATGGTGGATTACGCAGTGTTCCCGCCATCAGATGTCCCCGCTGCATCTGCTCTTTCACTAGTTTTAGCTGCGATGGAGGTCGTGTAACAACAAATAAAGTTTATATTTCATTTATAATTACATAATGTTAATTACTATATACCTCATTTCCTATTATAAGATATAATATCCCCAAATTTTTAGCTTACTTCTCAACTTTGTTGTATATTAATATTATTATTATTGTAAAAAAGACTGTCCATTTCAGAGTTTAAAAGCTTATGGTCATGATACATATGGTCTCGTATTAGCGTATGCTATAATTTTGTGTAATAATTTAGGATTTAAAATGGTGTGAATTTACTGTCTGTGGGAAATAAAATAAGTAGGTATCTGTATTTTTAAACATAATTATTACCTTTACAATTTTATTAATACACCAGTGTTTCTAAACTACTTTTACAATAATTATAAAAATAATAAGTATTAAACATATGATTAAAAGTATATAATTATTTCAAAGAAATGAGTGATGGAGCTTTGGTTGAATTTTTAAATGTGTTACATATTAATTAGATGGAATGTTCGGTTTAAGTCATAAATAAACAACAGATTAATATTGCTACATTTGTGTTTAACAATAATATAAGGACTTAATTAATTAAATATACTTAATTTTTATAATTTGCTTATTTTGCATTAAGAATTTACAAAAAATTTTGTATTGCATAGCATTTACATAAATTGCATAGCATATTGTTTAGCATATGTTAAATATCCTAAACATATATAAACTTCATATAAAACTAAAAACCTATTTTACTAATTACGTATTTATATGACAATCCAAAAGATATGAAAGTTATTAACTTGTAATAGACTTAAAAGATGTTATAGACACGAGATTTTTTATTTTCGAACATGACTCTCCAATAAAACATATTATATGGTTTCCACCTGATTTCTCGCCCCACGAATCGCACACATCTGACAGACACCTGGCGATGTCGACACCAACGGGGAGAGACGACCCTCAGATGGTCCAGTCCCCGAGGGTCGACTCAACTGGGGGTTGTAGTCAAGACGGCACACACTGATATCATCAAACTTGATTTGCGGGTGGCTAAGGTGCGGACAGGTCAACGCCCCCGATAGAGGAGACCCTCCAGCAGACCAGTTGGCCAGAATCGCAGCAGTGGCGGCTGGATCGACACTGTTGCCTGAGGCTTGGGTCGGCGAGGTCTGTCTTCCTGTTCCAGAGGCTCTGGATGGACATTCGGCGATGAATTTTTGGTCGGGTACGGCCCATCGTTCACGAAGTACAGTTCTCTGGCCGGCAAGAGTTTGTCGTTGATGACCTACACCTTGACCGCGAGACTGTGAGTCTATCGTAGTCTGTGCGGAGATGAGATGGTGGAAACATCAGGAAACATATTTTGATTTGTCTTAATAATTATAAATTTAATGATAAATTGATTGAAACAAGAATAAAAACACAAATGAATTTCATAGAATATTGAAATCAACCAATTTTCTACATTTTGAGCAACATATAGTTTAGATATTCTAAGTATATAGTGTACTTAAGTTATTCAATTTTATTTTTAATATAATATTCTGAAGAGTACGAATATCCCAAATTAATTTTTCAATTAGTAAATTTCTCATATAGGTTACATAAATCTATAAAAAGGTCAACATATCAGATGACGTAAGATCTAAATTAAAATATTTTTGCCGCACCTTTCTGTCACTTCTGCCTTGTGACCGACTTAATTTATTTCAAGTATGTAAACAGTTTGACATTATCTTTACGGGTCCATGTCAGTATAATTAAAATCTTTTTAAAATCACACCATTTAATTAAGTGTTATAATTGACATATTATTTTTGTTGTTTAGCTTGTATACAGAGATTCTTTCAAACCAGTTTTCTCAACAAGATGATTAAATTTCCATTTTAGTTTTAATATAACTATACATATTAAATTCCTATAAAGTCTATATAAAAAAAGATAATTACAGTAATCAAATCAATGAAAATTTAATATTCGATCATGCAATATATATATGTACGAGTATATATACAAATAAAATTCAGAATAAATATACAATGAGTAATATATTGTGTATACACATACAATTGGAATATTGCAAGTTACTGTTACAAATTATATTATATATTCATAATAATAAGTAGTGATGCATAAAATATTGACATATTACTAAAAATTTGTTCAACAAATGTAAACATAGATAAATTAATTGAATAAAAATCAATGATAATAAAACATGTAATATACTTTGATAAAAATAAATGCACACGTTATAACTTGAAGTGCATACTGAGATACACGATAGACACATTATTAAGAAATCCTGCGTCTTTTACAGGCAGTTTCTTGTTCGCTAAGTTCCTGTCGAATTTTCTGCGCTTGCAGGGCCAACAATTCCTTTTCCATGCGCAGTTTGTCCACCTCCATTTGCATCTTACAGATCCTTAGACGTCGTTTTTCCTGACGATACCACGACTTCGAGCACAGTGTTCCACGATTATCTCCGGCAAAATGCGAGGAGGAGCCACCTGCTGAGTTTCCAGCAGTTGTTGTTGTCGTTAGTAAAGAATGCGGCATCCCTCTGGTGATGTCATCACTAACGCTGTCGTCGTCAAGGTGGATAATTTCGTCAAGGGACACCACGTCACTCTGTTGACCACAACCACTCGTAGAGCCGAGAGTGCAGCCTCCAGCGATGTTTTCCGACAGCTGTTGGTTAACGGAATGTGACGTCATATCTGTTGTGACTAGTTGTATCGTACCAGAAATAATCGGCGTCTGCTGTTCGTTATGATTGTTGATGCTGACGTTCATATCAGCTTCTTGCTTCACATCACTAAAGGATGACTGAATAATGTTGGAATGCAGTACTTGTTGAGACGTTACAGGTGGAAACATGGCAGAGGCTGCGGTACTGACTGCTGTTGATCCCAAACGTGGGTAGATATTAGGATCACCCATTGTGGACGATGCGTAAAAATTGCTATGTGTGTCGTCGTCCATTGATAACTTGATAGTTGGCAGAGCACCATTACTATGATTAGATATTCCCGTAGTTACAGCTCTGATATGCGGGGACGAAGAGCTAAGATAGTAGAAGCTCTTGAGTGTTTCGTAACCAACGATTTGAAGGACCTTTCTGTCATTGCAAGATAGGTCTTGTGCCACACGGTCAGGAGGAATTGTGTTGACATCGCGGGTTCCAGTGATACCACACAGTTCGGCAAGTCGACGCCCGAAGTGACCTTTCATTCTTTGAAGGATGTTCTGCCAACGACGCTGCACTTTGTTTACGGTGAAGTTACGACCGAGATTTTCGCTGAGTCGAATCGTGATCGTATCCCATGATCGAGTCTTGTCCACCTTGGAGGAAAGGGTTTGACTTCTCGAGCAGATAATGTCTTTCTCGTCAGATACAAGATCGAGAAACACATTTTCTTCGTCTATGCTAAGCATTATTAGCAAGTACCTATAACTATTCAAAGTTAGTTAGTAAATAATATTACTTAAACTAGTAACGATGTCAGTATAGTTGTAGCTAGACAAGTATAACACTAAATATTTTGATGTCAGTTAAGCAATAAACTGAGCAGAGAGAAGAATGATGACGCTAATAATCGATACTCAAGAAGTTAGAAAACGCGAAATAGGATTGGTAGCTTAGATTATTGCTAGCGCTGCAGTGTTGTCTAGGCTATACAGTCTACTAGCAGTTTATCTACATAATACAGTCGAGGAGGTAACTTTAGAGGTAGGCTTAGTTAGTTGGAATGAGAGATTGGTTGCATATAGATAACATTGCGCCGCGCTCTAGGCTAGTATATAACTTGTCTTCCCTACTTTGTGTGTATGTATATGCTGTATAGCAGATGAATTGGATTTAACCTTCGCTTCAAGTTATGAAAAAGGGAAGAGGGTAAAATCGATGAAAGGACTTAAAAATGTCAACGTTAGAATATACTAAAACGCGCGTTAGTCATGAATTGTCTTTATGAGATATTATCTTAATAGTTAATGATACACAAATTGTTATAATGAATAAATGCAACATCCAAGTGTTTGTTAATCATATTGGAGATATAACATTTTATAAATTATACTTTCACTTGTTCTACTATTCATGTATAATATCAGGAATGAAGTTTTATAATTTTAAATAAACATAAACATAAATTATAACCGTTCTCAACGCTTGTGTCATATGCGGTAGGTACCTGTAAAAAAATTGGTGCACTTCAATCGTTATCTACTACCAATTCAAAAGGAAGATAAGGAAACCACAATAGATATAGGAATAGAAAATTTATTTATTGCGAGCTTTCGACTCACGCTGGAGTCATAATCA
>JAYRBW010029782.1:0-12222 GCA_036023295.1 Invenusta paracnida
TGATTGTTTTTACTGCCTTCTTATTGGTAAAGAAATTATTGTGAGATAATAGAGTTACTGTTATTATAATTTAGTTAGTATAATTTAATTATTATATAGATAAATGATTAGATAACAAACTTAATGAATAATAATATTAATTAATAAAGATCCATAAATTAAATGTGAAGATTAGTCTTCGAAAAACCTTGTACCTATATATACAGCTGATGATATGCTCATGTTGTCCTAATTATTTTATAAAATATGCTAACAGTTTTCATAGTGATTTATTTTAATTTGACACTTACTTTCACATGTTTAGGAAGAAATTGAAATCAATATAACATATATATATATATATATATTATTCATGAATTGAATTCAAATGCTGTTATTGATTTTTTAAATATATTTACTCCACTATAGATAAAAATTTATATACCTACTCATACAAATTCCTATTATGCAGTGAACAATGGGGAAACTTAAAATATTCTTTTAAGTCGAAGCATAATAAATTACTTTATATAAAAAAACAGTTCTTTCACATAAATTTTATGCAATTAGATCTACTAAATTTATTTATGTATTCCTCTAAAGATCTACAATAATAAAAACAGTAAAACTGACGTATTAAAATAAGTATAACAATATACAAAAGTGCACATTAAAAAAGCTATTCTGTACAAAAACGTACAATATATGTATTATATCTTTATACCTTTTTTACCTTCGTGATTTTTACTCATGCTTACTTTTACTGTCTTCAAATTCAATGCTTTTAGAAAAGTAAACAAAAATTTAACTTCAATGCAATTTTTGCATGACGAGTTTACCATTTTGCCTTTTTTTGGCAAAAGCTAATCCATACTATTTCATGAAAACTTTTTTAAGTACAATAAATAAATTTTGACATAAAATTTAAATATTGTATGCAAGGACTTCTATTATAGTAATAGAAGTCCTTGATTGTATGTAGTAAATGTTTGATTTTCTTATCTGCAACTATACGTCAAAGTTGTGCTTACTTACAACTTTTTGTTCATTGTCAGTTATGTTTTAGTCTATAACGTAACGTAGTGTAATCTTTAAACCCCTACTTACTGAAAATTAGAAATGGGGGAAATATGCCAAAATCAAAGGTTTCTAACTTTAAATTTAATTTGAAAGCATGCATGGAGGAATTTATTGCTTGAATATACAATTTATTTATATTCTGGACTATTAATTATGAAGAAAGAAACTGCAGCGTCATTCAGTTATTCATATTTTAAATCTTAAGCTGTTTTAATACAAGGGAGGATTTTTAACAAAACATCATTTAACGTAAGTATATTAACTCCTTATTATATTACATGATATTCATTATAAACTATTTTAGTATTATTGATTGATTATAAATAGACTTTTATAGAAACTAAATTTTAATAAAACTAAATTTTAGATTATTGATCAATTTTTATTCCAATTTACGCTAACAATTGAATTTTTTAAATATATTTATTATTGTTTTTTTATAGATATACCTAAAATTTATATTGGTAAAGTAATATTTGATGGGTTCCATTATTTTTTTGAAGTAATTAATATGTCACTTCTCAAAATAACTTATTTATAAATCTAAATTTTCAGGTAGTAATTTTACTCAAACTTATTTACTTGTTTATTTCTTAGATGCCTGAATAGATTAGTCAAATATACATATTTTGAATAAAACTGTCAAAATTGTTTTATTTGGAATGTTATTTTTTTCATTCTTTCCTTGTTAACTAAGAAGGAATTTTTAAAACCCTTTGACAATGAAAAATATGCAAATTACGAATATGTTTCACTTTCTAATTGTTCATAAATGTCGGCTCTTGTATCAGTATTTTAATTCTCGCTAGAAATCAATTAGAATATCATGTTGAATACTTTCTGTGTAATTTACAATTAAGAATGAAGTATTTACCAAAATATATATTTGATGAACCATAAAAAGTTTACATTGACAACGTAAAATAAGAAGATGCTCAAACTAAACCCAAATAGCGGTTGCATCAAATAAATACATTGTATATTTATTTATGTATTATAAGTACACAGAAATATTATTAGTATATTACTTCTATTCTGTAATTTTCAGTATGCCTTCTGAAAATGATACAACCGATTTTAGGGGAAGGGTCATCCATTTATCTGATAACAGTGTGAGTAAATTATTAGTATACTTCTAAACTATTATTACCTATAAATGGTTTCGATGATATTTCATAGAATTTAAAGAATAATACATGTATATTTTTTGTACCAATTTTTCTTACTGAGTCTGAAATTGAAAAATATGAGTAAATGTTCATCTAAATAAGATTTACTTAAATACAAAAATATGCTCAACCTATTTCCATGAACTGTTTTCCTATTATTTTCCTATTAAAAAAGAAACATGATTATGTTGAACAAAATAGTTACACTAAAACATCATTTATTTTGAAAAATATAATAAATATTTCTTATTCAATTTAAATTATAATATACATTAGTATTACATTTTTTAATGATTTTATGTGCTGTATGTATTTTTAGCATTAAATGTAATAAATATAAATGTGATAAATATGTTTTATGTGATATATATTTTGTATGTGATAAATATACAAATATCTTAGGATATAATCAATATAAATATATTAAGATTAAGGCATATAATTTTATAATGAATGATGAGTCAGTAGATTATACTTACTATGGAAAATAAATTATTAGGTGAATCAGCAAAATTGACGGAAAACGTTTATATGTGATATATATAATTTTTAGATATATATTTAAAAATTGTATACACAAGAGGTGTAAACAAACATATAACAAATTTAGAATTGCAAACACAGAATTATTAAATTTTTGTTTCATCATAAAAATACCACTAATAATTATATTTTGTTTAATTGCGTAAAGTTAATTAGTAACTAAATAAATAGAAATTAAACAAATATGTGCATGCATTACAATCATATTACAATTGTTTCAAAACAAATTTAACGGATTTGAATTCTTCGTAAAAATGCATAATTTTGGTGTCTTGAAATTTTAAATTAGGACTATATTTCACATTTTAATTTATTAACTATTTCAATGGATTTCATAATCGATAAATTTAATCGATTCTATTTAGTTACAAGCGTGGTTTGTGCAGTAGTAAAGTACAATAGTTGACCTAGCTACCCACTTTTCAAATCCATTAGAATGAACACCCTGGATGTAAATTCCGCCGACTTTCATTGTATTCTTCCACTAATATGAGCAGGTCTACGTCGGATAATCTGTATGCGACTTTATTATCTCTTAAAGATGTAGAATTTGCGGTTATCCTTGCAGCACGCACAGCTCTTCTAACTAGATCATCTGATAATTAAAATATAGCCATAATAATATGTCCTTAATAATTCAACCACAAATTAGTTAATTCACTATTGCATGCCACTATATAGGGTGTGTATATATATAGTAGTACGATAAATACGATAAATCAATACGAACCAGCATTACCTACTAAGTCTATAAGCTCATTAAACCAACTGAAAGTGTGAACTCGAGCTTCAGTTAGAAATGTTTAACCACCTGCGTCTAACCACGATTCGTCTTCTAACAACGTAAAAATTGCGAGGGAATTTGACACTTTGCATGCACCATGACATTATTAAATACAGGGGAAGATTTTAATTAAACGCGAGTTTATGTACTAGTAGTTAAATTAAACTGTATTAAAAGGAAAAAGTTACAAGAACACCCCCTATTTAAAACTTTTCTATTAATCAAGAGGCAAACCATTACCACGCAATAATTATTCATATGTTACATATAGACTACTTGTCTTAAATTTCAGTAGTATAGCTATAATTTAACCGTATTTTGTGAAATTCCTAAATAATATCTCTAAACTCCTAAATAATATCGTTAAACTCCTCTAAATGATTTGTAAAAAGTATGCCAAAAATTCGTAAAAACTCGTAAATGATTCCCTGAAGGTATTCTAAAAATTCCCTAAACTTTTAAATGATTACCTATTGATATGCTAAAAATTCAGCGTATTTATTAATGTCATGGTGCATGCAAAAAAAAGAATAACACGCGCAATTTCTACGTTGATAAAATACACATTTTTTTAAATTCCGATGTACTTTTAAATTTGAATTTGGTACCACATACAGCGCTGGGGGGGGGAGAGGGACAAGTGGGGCGGTATTGCTAGAGTTACTCTTTGCATACTACTATATTTATTTTACACTTATATAAGCACAATCTTTAACTGCTGCAACACTTTGTTTATTATTTGTGTAACATGGACATTATTTATACTCATATAATATATTATTCTACTTATAAGAAATAGTTTTAATTATTAAAATACCTTATGAAAATATATTTGAAGGATAATAGAATTTTGTTATTTAAAAATAGGCAAAATTGTGTTATTGAATCGGTAATAGTTTAAAAACAAACATATTTTGCGTTTTTGAATTCTTATTTATAAAAAGCTAATGCTTTTATTCTCTATACATATTTTTAGATTCGTCCGATTTTGTTGTATCGATGGTATGGCCGCTATATATTGTTCATACTTGGATTCATCGAGGTACTATTTTGCACAATGATCAACTATGGTTTCAACTCACTGACTATCGTTTACGAAAAAATGGGCGTATTTAGTGACTTGTGTGCAACAAATACGAGCCAACAATCTCATGTCATAGGGCAAAGAAATTCAGCAAATTTCGTCACATGCATTAAGCAGAATCAGTATTATAGTTATTCGTACATTATTAGCGTATTTATTGGACATATTGTGGTTTTTCCGATTGGACAAATCTTCGACAAGTACGGACAACGTATGGCAAAATTAATTGGCACAGTGTTATTCATCTTGGGATGTACTTGTTACGCATTCACATCCAAGGATTTTCCTTATTTTATCTTTCCGGCAGTCACTTTTATCGCGTTAAGCTACAACTTTGTAACTCTGTCGAACATGCAGATTAGCCACTTATTTCCGGCCATACGTAATGTAATCATTTCCGTTCTCAATGGAGCTTTCAATTCTGCTGGTATTGTTTTTTCTTTAGTAAAATTGAGCTATGACGCCGGGATATCTACGCGTGTCTCGTTTCTATGTCTCGGAATCGGAGGCGGCTTGTTAATGGTAGCCACCTCATTTCTCCTCATGTGCTCGAAACAGGAAGATATGAAACTGTTTGCCCCGACTGATGGGGAATGCGATTTTCCTTGTTTTGTATCGAAAAAGATAATATCCGATGAGAACAAACAAGAACCACCGCAAGAAGAAACTGTCAGCGAGAGACAGGTATGTATGACAAAGATGTTTTTAAATAAAAGCAAAAAAAATGTAACTACGTTAAAATTGAATAATATCATCAATGCATTTCGTTATCTACAGTAAAAAAATAAATATCAGTTAATGTATGTAAGTCATCGTAAAATCTAAATATGATTATGGACTTGAATAGATTGTTTAGGATTGTAGCTGTAAATCACTAGACAGTTTATTAAAAATTAAATTAAAAAATAATACTTAAAAAATTAAATATGTTAAAATATAATTATTTATATATCTCTTGACAAAAAGGAAAGGAATATTAGTTTTTAAGAATAGAATTTTGTAAAAGTATCGAAAATTGACATAAAATGCCATAAATATAACGACATATGTACATTAAACAATGTGTTATATATGCAACTGTGAGAAATTAAATAGTATTGAATAGCAATATATAAAAATATATATGACAAAAAATCACAACTTAATATGTAAAAAATAAATTGAAATATATAGCAAATACACAATTTGTCATTATTTATCGTCAATTATGTAATATAATTAATGAAATAATATTTTTTTTATATAGTAAATTTTTGTTATTGTATTTTTGCCTTTTCATTTATATAAGTATTTCAATTAATAAAAAATATTGATTTTATAGAATTTGAAAATTACAATGACAATTATTTTATACATATTGTTCAAAATGATTTACAATCCAAAGAATAAACTAAGGATTAGAATTAAAAACACACAAACTAAAAGTTAATTTAGGTTTAAACAAACAAATAGAAAAATAAAATTGAATTTAATCAACTATTTTTAATTATAATTGTCCCAACGACATGCCTTACCGATTTTATTAATAATAATCTAAATTTCTAATTAACACTGATTTATCTGAGCGTCGATAAATTCTTTATTTCGATTACTATTAATTAGCATTGTGTTTGGCTAACAAAAATCATACATTATATTTCCGAAAGAATATTTTATATAAATTTATCCTGTTTATTAATAAAATTACTAGCATTTTATAACAAACAGAATATTATAGTTTATCATCGTGTATTATGTTATACGTGTACATTAAAACTTATAGAACAAAAATTAACGAAAATTTCTGTATTCCATTGTTAGATGATTGTTTATTAACGTATAAATTTAATTTTAAAGAATGTTTAAAATTATTAATAAATAATAATAATATTATATAGGTAAAATATTAAAATTTTATAATAATATTATAAAATTAAAAATAATTTGAAAATGGAACAATATTTACATACATACAAAACTTTATTTACCAGAAATATCTACTAACTTTAATTGAATAGCAATAAACATTTATAAAGTTTCTATCTAACAAGTAATGACTAATATGTTGAAAGTAAAACTTTAACATAAAGATTAAACGGTAGATGTAAAGGTTAAGATAAGATATAAACGTAGTTAAACTGTTTTAAAGTAAATTAGAAAGATTTATTAGTAGTACAGTGAAGTGCGTTTCTGGACCATGACTCATTACCCCTTAAAGATACGTAGCACCTACGTAACTTTATGGGGCAATTCGGTCTGGACCATTACTCATAGATTTTGCTTTCGGTTTTGGTTTCTGTTTCGGTATCAGAATTTTTTTAAATTTCGGTTTTATTCTGGACTCTGGCACATGACTCATCGTTTCGTTATCGATTTGGACCATGACTCATCGGTTTTGGTTTCGGTCTCGATCTGGACCATGACTCATTGTTTCGATTTCGGTCTGGACCATGATTTATAATCTGAGTTCACTCGATTCAGAGTGTAGTAAAGACTATCTCTGGTACATGAGTATGAACTAAGTTTAACTACTAAACAGGTGTTAAGCAAAATATAACTGTTATTGTGAAGTGCATATCAAATCAATATGCAATTATTGTATATAATTGAGAGTGAATTTGTTGTCTAATTTGAGTTTTTTAATTGACTTGAATGTTAAAGAAATCTCTGAAAAATTACTGAATATCTCTTTTTTGGCATTTGAGAATTTTTTTATTCTACTTTATATTTTTGAGAATATTTTTGAATCTACTGTTTTGTCTATTATAATGTGTAACATAATTAATCATTTAAATAATAATTTAAAAACTTTATTTAATCCACTTTTAAAGGATGTGGCAAAATAAAACTAGAAAAATAGATAATAAATTTTCTTCAGTTTTTATATTTAATGCATAATTTTACTTCAAAATCCTTCTACTGTATAATTATATTTCATATCAATAAATGCGCCGAAAAATTCTGTGTAAACCTGTACTCATAAAAAGAAATGATAATTACCTATTATTTAGTTTGTATTATTTAGAATAAAAGGCTCATAATTCGGTAGCATTAGACGCCGACAAAGCAAAAACTTATTATACGTTATAGACATTCTATGTTGATGCATCGAAGCACAGTGTAGTTTAATATGAATATGTGAATATTTTTACTGAACTCCTATTATAGATGTAGTATTAGTATTAGTATATATGTAGTAATAGTATACTACTACTAATCAGAAGAAGAAGGCCCATGCTTTGTTTTAATAATTACTACACTGCTGATGCTTTTCATGTGTTTCGCGAGTTTTAAAGTAAATAAAAAAGAAGTTTAACTTATAAATACATACTATATTTTTTTAAGTTAAAATTTAAATGGGCTTTTTGTTAATTTCTTTCGCGGCTTAAGATAGTATTCATAAAATTATTTCACATAGTCTTTGAGTTTTAAAGACAATAAAAAGAAAGTTAAACTTATAATCATATATAGTCCGTCCGGAAAAAATGCGCACTAAATCTATTAAATCTACATTACTAATCTGATTATTTATAAACTGCTGTTTTCGATATTTTTTGTTTTATTTTTGAAAATTTGTTTTTGAAAGCAATTCATGATACATATTATGAGCATTGTCTGGCCAGCGAATTGTTTTAGCGAGCACCATGTCCGAAAACTTACCCAGGAATTTCGTGGAGGTGTCAGCAATAGTGTCGGACGACAACCAGGCAGTGGAAGGCCTAAGTCTGCAGCCCGAAATAAAGCTGTAGAAGCGATGAGAACGTTAGTTGAAGGAGATTCTTCCGTCACAGTACGACGAGTGGCTGATGAACTGAACATACCAAATGACTAAGGTACATGAAATTATGTCAGACGAGTTAGACTCCTTTGGCTTCACACCAAATGGGTTCCTCATACATTGAGTGAGCATAATAAGGCAGTTCGTGTAGCCCGGTGTCAAGATTTACTGGTTTGTTATGCATCAAGACTAACTAAGTCAAATCTTGTGACCGTAGACGAAAAGTTTGTTTTACAGCCGCAAATTACAACCACATAATGTTATTGGGTGCTGGATGACTCCTATGGGAGATTAAGAAGACGACAGATTGGACAACGATCAAATATGGAGAATAAAAACTTGGCTATAATAGCTGTTTCCAAAAGAGTTACCAGTTATTTTAAAGTGTTACCACGGAATGAAAACATTAATGCAGAGAGGTTCATCCAATTTCTGATTAATATGGAAGAAAACCTTAGAAATAACCCTTAGAAATAATAATTATTTAAATAATTAATTATGTAGCACATTATAATAGACAAAACAGTAGATTCAAAAATATGATACATTTATTTAAAAAAATAATAATAATTCGAATACCAAAAAAGAGATATTCAGACATTTTTTCAGAGATTTCTGTAACATTCAAGTCAATTAAAAACATCAAATTAGACAAGAAATTTACTCTCAATTATATACAATAATTGCATATTGATTTAATATTGATTTGATATACACTTCTTATTAACAGTTATATTTTGGTTAATTCATATTAATTTCGTTACAATTAATATTTAAAATATACTACTATTTGGTTATAGCTACATAAATGACTATGTTCTTCTATCAATTCACTTAATTTATCAATTACCCAACAGATTTACCTTCAATTATAATGTGTTCATTAATTTCGTATTGTTCTAATTTTACATTTAATTTACGGATTTAATTTACATTTAGAAGCAATGCATCAGATTAATGTGAGGTGAGAACTGTTCTAAATATAACTCAAGATATGATCTCGAATGCCGAAAAATGTAACAATTTATATTTAAAATATAATAATTTTTAATTGCATCTGCATAAATTACGGTTTTAGAAAAGCTATTGGTATTTTAGTAGTCCAAATTTAAACATCGTACATTACTTAATCATGAATTTTAAGCATTAACGGGTGAAATTGGTTAGAAAAATTACGTAATTAGCATTAATTGAACGTTAATTTCAGTACTATTATCGATATTAATAATATAAATAAATACACCATCAAAATTCGATATAGGTATTATGCACATTGATATATCTGATGTTTTCATTATGAGTATATCGCGAGTGCATCCAGCGAACTTTGTTCATAGCATAGCCAGAGGTATTCATTACTATAAGCAATTATTTAATCGTAGTCTACACCAATTGAGTACATGTGTTCATGAATTTAAAGTTCGCATATTGCTTAATTTTGAATTGTAAAAGTTAACGAGTCAAATTTGTTAGGAAAGTCACGTGATTAGCATTATTTAACGTGAAGTTTAGTACCATTATCTATATTAATATAAGCGCCACCAAAATTATTTCAGTATCTGCACGATCGGTACTGTACACTTTGAACAATATGGGGTTTTCATTTTGAGTGTATCGCGAGTGCATCCTGGAAACTTAATTCATGAGCATGTGCCAGAGGTAGCCTTTACTAAATATAAGCAATTATTTTAATCGTAGGCTACACCTGTTTAGTAGGTAAACTTAGTTCATACTCATGTACCAGAGATAGCCTTTATTACACTCTGAATCGATTGAACTCAGATTATGATTCATGGTCCAGACCGAGACTGAAACCGATGAGTCATGGTCCAGATCGAAACCGAAAGTGATGAGTCATGTGCCAAGAGTCCAGACCAAAACCGAAATTAAAAAAAATTGAAACCGAAACCGAATCCGATGAGTCATGGTTCAGACCAAATTGCGCCGAATTGATACTTAAAGATACATAGGTGCTACGTATCTTTATGGGGTGATGAGTCATGATCCAGAATCGCACCTCTATACTGCTGATATTATGAACGATGTTCTATAATATAATTTAAATTTCTATTTCATATCATCAATATGCGCAATATACTGCTTATTGTGAAAAAATCATTTATATATTTCCATGTCAGTATATTATTTCATTTATTTATACCTACTGTTTAATGATAAATCATTAAAGTTAAAAAGATGTATCTTTTTTATAGATTCTGAATTGGGACGAAGAAATGAACAGACAATTTCCAACTTTTATTTCATTTCTTAGATCCAATATCTACTGGACTCAGGTATTTTTTAATGCCATGATCAAAGTACGATACTCCAGTTTCGTTATAGGTCTTGATTCAATTCTTAAACTACATTTTGGTGTTGGGTCTTCTACCGTAAACTTTCTAAAAAGCTTCTTCGACTACCTTCAAATGTCGGGTTTGTTCATTTCACCTCTCTGTGGCCTAATAATTGACATTATCCGAAAATACTGCACACCTAAATTTAAGAAAGTGGACTTCCAAACTCTTTATTGGACAAAGATGAAGCCATTGATTGTACCCTTCTTCATCGCCAGCATATCAACAACTATGATGAGCTGCTTCGTGTTAATACCCAATGAATTGTCACTATTCAATTCTTTTCTGTTCTTTAACTTGTCCCGATGCTTTGTTAACACACTCATTTACACCGGGTTCTTTGTCATATGTCCTCTTCGAGACTACGGGAAGGCGGTTTGCTTGGAAAAACTTATCTACGGAATGTGCAATCTTTCTCAGTTCGGATTCTTGAATTTGGATGCCAAACATGCGCTTCTCTTGAACATTGTATATATTACTCTGCCACTTTTAAGCTTTGTTCACCCCATTAGGCTTCTCTTTAACGTATTGAAGATATTGTACAATGACCGGACGAAAAAAGTCACAGAAAGGTCTCAATTAACGGGTTAAACTACTAATATATGTATGTATACATTATTGATAGAATTGTTGTACATTAAGATATATGTATCACAAAGAAGGGCTATACTGATCCAAGTATAAAATTACCATGTGCATATTGCTCGCCAGCTTCGAACTACTGTTCGTTTGGATTAAAAACAAGACTATACTCGTATTATTGTACTATCCTATACATTCCATAAAATCTTGTTAAGTATTGTTTAGTTTTAGAATGTTCATCTATAAACCAGATGACTTATAATATCTTTCAAAGCTTGCTTCCTACTTCTGAAAATACCAAATTAAAAGCACCTTAAGATATTTTCCTACCTCACTTATGACGATCATAAAAAATATATCTATAAAGATCATTAAAATTATGCAGAAAAATTACAAAATTGTATAATAAGCATTTTTAGAAACTTATAATAATTTATGAAAAAAATATATTTATTTGAAAATCACAACATGCGTTTGTATATATGTTACATTTTTGAAATTTTCATTCTATGCGAATCCTAAGGCGTAAAGATTCAATAAAATACATTTCATTAATCAATATCAATATATAATAGAGAGAATTTAGAATTAGAACAAGGTTGGAATTTTATTAATAATGAGCAATGCAAGATAGATAATAATTTTTTGTAGTAATAAAGATAGAAACAACATCTATATTATCGTTGATGACCTAACCAATGAAAGTGCGCTGAAAAAAAAAATCTTTTCAGATACTTGTGTACGTATATATACGTATATATCGATTATACAACCCCGACAATTAAAAACGCCACCCCATGTATTTTTTATGAATTTTTCCGATTTTAATAAAAAATGAATAATAAAAGAACAACAAGTTTATTTAAGCAATTAAAATAGCGGCAAGAACA
>JAYRBW010029793.1:0-12221 GCA_036023295.1 Invenusta paracnida
CTGATACACTTGGGATAACCATACTTTATTTTGTGAATGGCTTCTAGAAGTTACAGACAATGACGATGCCATTTGAACACATTATTTTGGACAGATGAAGCATGGTTCCACTTAGATGAATATGTGAATTCACAAAATTGTTGATACCAGGCCTCTGAGAATCTGCACAATTTTATCACCAAACCATTGCATCCACAGAAGATTGGAGTTTGGGCCACTCTCTCACCTCAACTTGTCTTCTGTGTTTTTTAGGGAACTGTATAATGCTGAGCATTATTGTGATTTTATCAATCAATTTGTAGCCACTCTAGATGAAAATGAAATTGCCAGCCTGTGGTTTCAGCAGGACAATGCAACTGCACATACTGCTAATGTCATCCAAGTTGCCCTATAACAATATTGTGGTGCAAGAGTAAAGGATTATACCCTCCTCGTTCACCATGATCTCTGGGTTTGCTTAAAGACTGTTTATGCCAATAATCCACAGTTTGAATTAATTAAAAGACAATATTTTAAATGAATTGAATGCCATTTCAGAAACAACTCTTCAAGCAGTTGCAAAAAGAATCATTAAACGAGCCTGTAAGTGTCTTGATGTTGGTGGTCGTCATATAGAGCACTTACTCTAGCATTTAAACTTCAATCTGTTTAAAAACTCTATAACTGTATTTTTGACTTATGCCTTGTGATTTATGTACATACATATATGTAGATAATTATGTAATATTGCAATAAAATGTATACTACTTTTACTGATCTTTTCACTTGCGTTCTTTTTGGGACACCCTGTATTATAACATCACTGGATACACTGAACAAGTCTGTATAGACCAGTTCTCATAACAAGAAGTGATATATTTTTATATTATTTGTGTACTGTGTAATATTTGGAATACAAATCTTATTACTCTGTAGCATAGAATGCCTCGCCACCGCAGATTACAGTTTATAAATAAATTTATACTATATACTACATTATGACATAAAAAGGCTGTAGGCTATGTGAGTAATGTAAGGAAATGTTTATAATATGATAGTCATATATTTATTAGCTAGCCAATAAAATACTATCTTGCGTCTTATAATAGTAATATTTAGCTGCTTGCCCTAAGCATGTATAATTCGGTTTTACTGCAGCTTATAAATTGAATACTGCAGAAGTGCGAATTATTACATATTATCATATATATTCAGTTTAAGTCAAATTTAAAAGCAACATTTCGAAAGGTAAATCATTCAAATTAATTTGAAATGAAATTGTACATTAGTTAAAAAGAAGTATGGACTTTTATTCACAATACTTATCGCATTTATTGTATAATACTTATAGTTATGTATATACTAATACATGTTATATACTATTCCATAGATACAATTCGATATGTTGTAGTCCATTTATATAATTTTATTGTGTAAATTAATAGTTGTATCTATATATTAAATGTATTGTAATTATTATTTATTCCCAAAATTAGAAATTTAAATACTTAATGCTTCTCTCTATTTGCCCAAATGCAAATAAAAGTTATTGCTTCTGATATTGAAAAAATGTATTACAATGAAGATAAACGTTTTTTACTTCAATAATTTATGTTAAAAACTATATAAGATTTGTAAATGTTTCTTACTAAAATCATTAAAGTTGTATAGAAAGATATTTTTATTTTTATGTGGTATTTTTATAATGTTAGATGTACGATAAATATCCCTTAACTTAAAAAATAAACATATCATAAGATTTACTGCGAAATGGACATTTTCATATTTAGGTTTTAAAAATTTGGTTTTAATCATACCATTGCAATCTGGTGTTATCGAAGCGTATTTAAGTGTACGGCTATAACACGTAAGTTTAGGTATCGATCACAGCAATATTTTATTTTGGATCATACCACCCCTGGCCTTGTATTTACATTTTTATATATGTGAATATAATGAATTACTTTATTCGTTTTCATTTTAGTTTGTATAATATTGTTTCAGTGTCATGTTGAAAATAAACTGAATTCTTAGTTTTTGCTAATATCTCACACAAGTGAAATATTTTTGTTAAATGTACATTATATGTTTTTTGTACACTTAAGATATGTTGTTTGAGAGTTAAAGTTATTTCTTGTGTATTTTCTAAATTACTAATAATAGTAAGGTTTTATAAAATTGGTGTATTCCATTGTTATAGTAATAATACGGTGACTATAACATTTTATGTTTCTAATACGTATAAATCAATTTTTAGCAAATATGTATTCTTTTATAAATTATTGTATCTTGATTATTTTAACAAAAATCATTACCATATATTATGTAGTTTGCACACTTTGGTGTTAAACATTTGTTTTCAGGTGTTCGACACCACTACATGGCACATAGTTATGACTTTTACAAGCCTGAGATGCATTCAGAATATCCCGTGGTTGATGGTGCTCTCAGTATTCGATGCTACATGGAAGCACTTGATAACTGTTATTTTGGATACAAGAAGAAGGCTAAACAAGCTAGTCAGTCTATTTTTATTACCCATGTAATAATATGTATATTAATTTAATTATAACATAATATATTAATCGAATGTATTAAGTAGCAAATAATATTTTGGATGTCTCATAATATATTATTTTTATTATGCCAGTAGTTTAAAAAGTTAAAAATATATTTATTTTAAATTTGAAGTGGTTTTCCAATCCATGCCAGTAGTTTATTTATTAATGTCTCCTTTATGGTCATTCTAATTATATTAAATGTTTCAGTAAATACGTAAATATCTGCGTAAATTGTTATGTTTGTTACAAATTTGTTATACATATTTCGTTATATACTGTTAATCCATCTTTATGTATATTTTTATTCTGATGCTAAATTTTCCGAAATATACTGTATTTATCAATTATTGGGACATAAAAATTTGTCAATTTTTAAAACTTATCTATTAATAAAAATTAGTTTATATTACAGTTAATATGAAGTTTTTATGAAGTTAATATGAAGTTAATATGAAGTTTTCTTAGTAATACATATGTTTATTAATATTTTAAGAAAAATACGGATCACTGTTTAACTTAAGTTTTCCATTTTTAATTTTGTTAGACGAACGGTAGCATCAAATTTAAATATCACTAATCTGTGGTACGAATAATAATACCTAGTCATATATAATTTTCCTTATTTTATAATTTTGTATCCATTATAGAACTATTCTCGGGAGATGGAGCTTTAACAACAGAACACGGAGACTTCTTCTGTTTTCATTCACCGTTCACTAAGTTGGTTCAAAAATCGTTTGGAAGACTGGTTTACAACGATATGCTTGAGGCAAATTTGGCCACACAAACGAATCCTATCTTTACGAATCTCGTTAAATTTAAGTATGTTTTTGTTTGTGAATGTGTATTGACGAAATATTTTTATCAGTTTTCAATGTATTTAACTTAACACACTAAATTTATCAATTATTTAAGTAGGTATATCAAAATTTTGGCGGTTCTAGTGAATCACATATTTTATTTTATAAATTTGAGTTTATTAACTATAATTATTTAAAAAATATATTAATTAGAAGAACCCATATTTTTTATTACTATATTAAAATAGTAACGATGTGATTTTAAAACATACCTAGATAATTGAAACTGAAATATTCGTATATCAAAATATGTACAATTTCACTTTTTATATAATTGATATTAACAACTTGCTTTTGTGATTTTCTTTAAGTAGCATATTTAAAAAGTATTTTTTACAATGATCACTTCATTTTGTAACATTCTTAGCTACACTTAGCTATTAATATGTAGTATAACATCAATATTTGTACATGTAATGCATAGTACAGCTGCAGGTTTAGTTGTATATTATATCTTCTATATAATTTAATATTATGTAGTTTCCTTAAATGTGTATCACGTTTTATGTATGTGATCATTCATTAAGTATCTACACTGTACGCAAAAACGTATTAATTTAACCCTCCTTAATTCGCATGCGTATATATTTCTCTGACCTGTCCTTCTAAAAATATGCAGGGTGAACCCCAAGTACATATACATACCAAATGAATGACCCCTTTGTTTAAAAAAGATAAAATAATATTTTGTACTCTATTTTAATTTTCGATCTGATCATTCATGATGATAAAATTGATTGTATATTTTGCATGTTTTACAAACAGCTATATAAAATGAAGGTCGGGAATTTCATTTTGGGAAAAATATAAAGTACATGACTTTTATAATTGAATAGTTGGTCCCTCCAATGCTTCATATTGAATTTGCACAACTCGAAGGTGAAGGCTTGATGTATGATCGCTGTCCCCGTGTTGTCAAAATATAGCCCCTACAATTAAGTAGGAATTGAAAGCGTCCTGATCCATTTATGTCCCTTATATCGCAGGATTTTCCATTCCAATTGAATCCATGACAATTTGTACCAATCTTTACTCAATAGATATTATTTTATTTAACTGTAGGTTGTAACTCTGGTGAAGTTGTGAGAAAGAGGTTACGCAGTGTCTTGAGTAACCCTGAAGCCTCATCTGGATTAGCCAATTACGCTGTGTTTGCAATTCTATCCATATGATGTTAACACTAAGGTGGTCTCTCGGTTCCGCCTGAGTATCGTCGATAACAGCTGGATATCCAAGCGCCTGTCCATTTACTATATTAGGTCCTCTAAAACTATAATTAAAAACATCGCTCTTAAAAAGTAGTGTAGCACCCAACTCTGGTGATAAATTGAGAAAGGTAAATGTTCGCTCCTCGGTTTTGAACGTGTAGAAGGATCCAATCATCAGATTAGGCATTGGTGGAAGATGCGTTTGTTCTATTGTACAGGCAGATATTGTTCGTGGGCGTGAGAGAGAGATACGTCTAATTCCCAGGATAGCAGTTAAAATTATTATGTTATAAATCCCATCTTACCATTTTATACTGTTTATCTTACTAATATAACCTTAAATTACATAGATTTAACATAATCAGCCAGAGCACATAATATGACCGATATTAAAAAAGTTATATTTCGGTCAGAGTTTAGACACTTACAGGTTTTCACATATAACTTTAATTTATAAAAAAATACGGCCAGAGTTTAGGCTATCTTACAGATTTTTACATATAACCTTAATTTACGAAAAAAAATTATATAGAGTTTAGACTCTCTCTATTTTTATGTCGTTTTGTTATTAGAGTATAATGTTAGTTTTATATATTGTAACACATTAGTCACCAAAAGATAAGGTAAATGGTTCTCTGTTATTGATACACAGTCGTGTGAATAGCTTGATTATGAATTGATAATTAATAGCTTTATATGTAAACTAATACATTTCTGTAGTACGTTTTATCGCGGCCTGTTTTAATCATATTGACTTAAATAAATATTGTATTACTTTAACTGTAGATTTGGTTCTAAATTTAGTAACACTATTAAAAAATATATATTTAAACTGTATATTTGTTACTTTTAAATGAACGCACGATTGTTACTCGTTCATATTTAATGTAATAAGTATCGTATTTCAGACGGGCATAAAATAGTACAACCTAGTTAAATTTTTTCCCGATGTCTGTTAAAAAATATAAATATAAGGTCTACTACACATGTCTGTTATTATGATAATTATTGCTGACGATTAAAAAAATACAATATTTGTATATACATAGTATGTAAAAGCAATTTAGTTACCATATAGGATCAATTTAGATTTTAATTTGTAATTGTTATATATTACATTTTGTAAACGTTGTATTATGGAGAGATAGTAATCTTCTGAAAATGTAGGGTCAAAAATATGTATACTATATTATATATGGCCTCACAGTTTGAGTAAATATATAATATTTTCTTATTATATATATGCGCCAATTTGGTTATGTTCTAGAATTGAATTGTTTCATATTCCCGTTTATGATTATATGTGTATGCTTTAGTTACCTTATTAAAATTTGTATCTTAGAGATTTGCCATCGGGTGACACCTATAACAATCGAGAATTGGATTCAACTTGTGTTTCTGCCACGCAAGAGTTGTTCTCTAAAAAAGTGGAACCTGGAACGAAAGTTGGTCAACGTGTTGGAAACATGTACACAGCCTCATTGTATGGTTTTCTTGCTTCACTTCTTCACTAGTAAGTTATAAGTACGATTTATATGTCACTTGGCTACATACAATTCTGATATGAAACATTTTATTTATATATTATTGAAAAGGACTTTCTTTTGATGTGATTTATGTTAAATGCTGAGTTTTAATGTTTTTAATATAAATATATTTTAATGTTACTATAGTTTTTATAGGCTTTTGAGAAGAGACTATTCAAGTTTGACATTATTGTAAAAAAAGAAATATAATATATAGTCGTAATGTATATAATTGTACAGTACTAAAATAAGTTAAAATTCGTTCTGACTTGTCAAAACCCAAAATACTCAAGTGAATTTTATGTTTATTAATTTTTCTCTTAATCTTGTAGTCGCTTTATTGTATGTCTAATTGTGTATTTTATCCAAGTGATTTGTTATTACGCATATTGACTAATTTACACATTTACACATAAAATTCCTCTTATTATTTATCCTATAGTCATAACGCTGATTATTCATGTATTAAAGCTAACATACATATTCTATATTATGTATTACGTTTATCTATTGTTTCACTTATACACTTTTATTGCCTTTTTTAATTTAGTAAATAAAAATAATCTGTTTTTTGTTGAGCTACGAGGCTATATATATTATACCTGACTAAATTAAAAATTATGTTATGATTCCTTAATTTTTGAGTTACCTATTCTATTATGTCATAGAATATTGAAACTATTCTCCTTCATATGTAAATAAATGATTTTTTCTAACAGAAGAGTTAATATCATGATTGTACAACATGTTATTTTTCTATTTCAATTTTATTTACTGGATTTATTAAATTATAAAATAAAAAGTAGCATTTAGAATTCATCATTAATACTATATTTATTGGTACTACTAAATAACACGTTTGACTGATAATACTTATTTTCCAGCTCACCAGTTAACGACCTTTTGGGGAAATCTATAATTCTCTTTTCCTATGGATCTGGTTTGACGTCGTGCATGTTTTCGATGCATGTTACAAATAATAGTTCTAGTTTAGAACCTCTGATCAGTTCTTTGAAAGATATTTCAACACGTTTGAACGCGAGGATAAAAGTTTCACCAGAAGAATTTACTTCTATTTTGAAGGAACGTGAATCGGCTCACAACAAAGGTGATTTGTTTTTCATTATTTATATTGATTTTAAACGTAGTATTTTACACATAATTATAGTAAATATTACAAATTGATATTATTATTATTAATCTGTTCTTCTGAAATGCTACTTTGAATAAGTGTCATAAGTGGCAACGTAAATTATCTAGAATGATTGAGGAATTAATTTAAATTATTGTATTAAGAAAATTTTTCTTCAGTTGAAATAAGGTAAAGATAGCAAAATATTTTGTATGAAATTTATGGCACCGACTCTGGGGTTTTGAAATTTAACCTAATGAATAAGTGAAGTAAATATGATTTTCTGTATTGTATATAGCGATTAATTATATAATAATAAAATAATTATTTGAAATTTAAATATTGATCTGTCTATAATAATACACAATTTATATTTTGTGTAGCTATACTATAAAACACAAAAAAGTATAATTATTTACCCCCCATACCCTCTACTTTTACATTTTTTTGTAAGCTTTGTAATTTTATTTTTTCAATTATCATTTTGGATTGCTTTTTCTATATTACCTATTTTTTTCATTTTATAAAATTTGGTTTCATTTTAAGTATATTTTACAATGTTCAAATATTTTTAGCCTCTTATGACCCTCTTGTTTTACAAGACGCACTTTTCCCTGGTACCTTCTATTTGGAGCATACAGATGACAAATTTCGCCGAAAATATGTTCGCAAAAGCACAAACAATTGTAAGTCTTTATGTTTGTGATTATTTAGTAATAATTTATTTATATTAATTAATACGCTAGTTGCTGAATCTTAACTTATATTGCTTAAGTATATAGTATATTGTATCTTTAATTGAAAATAGTAAATATTTGAAACGTTTATTAGAAGACACCTAATAGGTAGGGTTCCCACACCCCCTTGAAAACTTGAACATCTTTGAATTTTGCAGCACCTCTTTGAGAGCATCCTTGAATTTGAGAGAAATGTAAAACTATACCTTGAATTTTGCATTTTATTTATCCATTTCTTAACATATTTTATGCAATTGTCCAGATCCTGTATGGCGTTAAACTGTTAGCTCAAATAAATATTTTTTACTTATGAGGCTAATAATATGTAATGTAATTATTATTATGTTTGATTCAACTTGTCAATTCAAAATATACTGTATACTAGTTTTGAATTAGAATTATACATTTCTTAACATTTAGTATGAATAAATTGATAGCCAACTAGTACTAAAACTAATTTTAATATTTAAACATATTCGTTGTGGATATAAGAACCCCTACGTAATATAATATAATTTCATTTCAACAAGTACAACTTATTGGATTTCCTGCCTTTTTCCTTCATTAATATTCAGGGTTCCCTCACTGCCCTGGATTTAATGCCCCCCATGGAATTTTGAAAAATCCCTTGAAATCCTGGAAATTGTTCCTCGGAATAATTTAACTATTCACTGTAAATGTTGCAAGAAGCAAGTAGATATTGCAAACATGGGCAAAGTAGCTTGTTTAGCCATGCCAAAAGCAAGAAACATATTCTGAGTGTACAAAAATCCCAAACTAAGTTGGCGAAATCATAATTTTACGATGGATGTTTTTGTGACGGCTATATATACCTAGAATATAAGTCTTTGGCGTACTGCCACTAAGACAACAACCCCCATTAGTAAGAAACTAAGTTATGATAAATAGTTTTTGAATTTGAAATGGAAACAAATGCATTTATTATCACAACTGTAAAAAATTCTTCATAAAACACTATTCTCATTTCAATTTTGTCACATGTTTACCCCCAAAATCATTGCTCTAGGGTCCTGATAAATAAGCGAATAAATGCACAAATTTATTGTAACATTAGATGTAGGCTTCACAATGTTATTGTGCAAAATACACTGCTACCAGCTGATGAATTCTAGAGACGATTTGAAGATTTAGAGATTTATTAACTGGTTTGTAAAGTCTTTGTTTTCTTACATGGCCAAGTCTTTGTAGAATGATGTTTCTCTCTAAACAAGGAGACATCTGTTATAGATGTTGAAGTGAAAACATACTGCAGACATACATAATGAAATTAAAATGTTAAATACGATCCATTGCAAAGCTAGGCTACAATTCATATTTGAGAAGTTGGCTGATCAAGCAAAATAATCAACTTCAGACAAACTTTTGATAGTCAAGTCAAATGCATTGTAGCGTACAGTGAAATAATGAACTGTTTTAAACTCTATGATATCAAAAGTGACATTACTTCAAAACTAAACAAATATTTAATTAATCGTTCTAATTTTCATTTGCTATAATAGTCAAGTTAATTAATTGTTACACATGCTTACACTTTTTGCATCTGATTTAGTTCATTATTATAATTCATCAAAATATTGATTTTTTAAACATTTTGATCTTTATAATTAATTTTTTAAATTCCTGGAAAACCCTTGCATTGCAAACAGGACAAAGCGTGGGGACCCTAAATAGTCTACAACTGGTGTTTAGTTAAAAAGCATATATCGTGTTGGTTTCTGGACTATCTATCTATTCATGACAAATGCAGTCTGATTAAAATGTGACCAGAATTAAATAAACTAACCGTTCTAGTGATTTACCACAATGCATAAATAGCGTGTCACTATTTACGTAATAAAACTAGAAAATAAAAGTTAATTTATACATTTTTAATTGTCTTATCACTTAAAAACGAAGTTTATTAAGTTGAGCAAAGCAAAGGTCAGACCTTAGAGTTAAACTAAAAAATATGTTTAACTCATATACTAATCTAATTGTAAGATTCTAATTACATATTGTGTTTTAAATAAGCTACATACATAATCAAAATATGTGATATTAAAAAAATAAATTTGGTTAACTAATTAGTTTAAAAAAAAGAGTATACCCTAGGAAAAACTAAGATTTTAGTTTCAATTTAAAATAAGATGATTTTTATAATAATAACATTAATACTATTATTTTACAAATTCATTTCAAAAGAACAATAAGTTTTGTAATTTCTGTTAAAATCGAAAACCTTTGCATTGACTTTCATTGCAGATTTTTATAATAATGTGCATATATTTCTATGTGCATTGTGCAATTATTTCTAGATAGATCTATCTCAATGGACACTGTATTTATAATAAATATTTCATGAATAATAATTTATTTTGTTAATAATCCTTTCTTTTAAAAGCTGTCAGTGGTATAAACTGATCTATTGAAATAGTTGTTGGATATTATGCTTATTGATTAACTTTGTTAAATTGGTAATGCCTTTTCGAATGTTCACTTTACTTTGCAGGTTAACGATGCATCTAAATTTGATTTTTCATGACAATGTTACACATCGTATAACCAAGTATACAACGATCACCATAATTGTGTTATTCCAAATTTTTATATATAATATTCAGACTTAATGTATTCCATGGGCCATTTTATTATTTTTATTTCACCAAGTATTAACTAATGTGAACGATTAGACCTTAATTTGTCTTGATCTTCTAACTAACAGTGGATTTTGACCTGTAGTATTGTTTCGTTGATCGAATTAATTATTCTTGATCGTTAATGTAGTTTTTAATTATTTTTTTATCATTGTTATGTGTCTAATACTTTAAATCATCTTATTTTTATGACTTTATTTCTAAATTGTGATGACATTTGAGTTTAAAGTTTTGAATGTTTTAATATTTACTAATACATAAAAATAGTACATAGTAACAATAATTTATTAATGCAGTTTTGTAAAAATTTAATTAAATAAGGTTGGAAATGTTTGTTACTTTATTAATCATTTTCTAAATAAAATAATTTGGCAGAATATTTTTAATACCTGTGTTGTTAATCAAGTATTTAAAAACAATTTCTAATACGTAACTATTGATAACTATGGAAGTTGTTTTTGTACTCTGTTGCTTTTATACATATATGGCTTCTTGTTTTTCTTCAAGTCAAACATTCAATAATTTATTTTTAGTTATTTCATTGTCTTTGAAATATGTGATATGAAATGTTGTTTTTCAATCTCTCTTCATTTTCAAGGATATGTTAATATATATATTTAGAGATTTTATTAAATAAAACTTTTCGTTGGATTATTCGTTCAATATTAATTTTTCTAAGTGTTACTAATAATACATTTACAGACCTGCCAACTGTCCTGCTTTTCGCGGGTCAATCCCGCTTATTGAAGCTGTCCCGCGAGTCCCGCAAAAGTAAAGATATGTCCCGCGTTTTGAATATACTGCTTTAAAAAAATATTTTTAACATTTTTGTAATAACTAGTTTTAGTTAATCTTGTGATTCATTTAAAAACCCAAAAGTATATAACAAATGAGTCTATAACATTAAAATATACAGTATTGGAAATTATTTAGCAATGAAAGGTGTGCAGAATACTTGAAAATGTATCTGAGATAGTAGATGTAATTGATTTTAGATGCATTTCCATATACAAAATTTTTGCGCTAGGCGCAAATATAGGCTCGGCTGCCGCTGACCCCAACTCCGAGAGAATACTGTCCCGCTTTTCTATGTCATTAGGTTGGCAGGTCTGCATTTAAAAGGTTTTCGTATTCAGAAGTTTTTATTTATACTATATAGAATAATGGTTATTTATAATTTAGGACAAATCAAAAGCGACGAATTATTCATACTGAGGACTTAACCAACCGCCTATACGTATATTCTGAAATTTTTTAAATGTGACTACCTAATTCAACAAACAACATATTAGTGTTACGGTGAAAGTAATTAGTATATATATACGTATTTAAATATAGGCAGTCTAATTATAGCTACAAAAAACTTATTCGGATTTCAATAACTATCTATTTTAACTAAATAATATAAATTAAATATATGAGTAATACAAGGTGAGTTGCGAAATCGCTTAGCCGGGATATAATTTAATATCTTAATAATTAAGTTAATTAGTCGCCATAGGCTTAAACTAATCAACTGATGATTATCTCAATGCTGCAGCGCAAATCAGTTTGTTAAAGCCAG
>JAYRBW010029804.1:0-12221 GCA_036023295.1 Invenusta paracnida
TCGCGGTCATCGACAAACTTTTTTATTATTTAAGTTATACTCCTATAAATTACATATGTTATAGCTGACATTCTGACACACATGTTTATCATTTTACTTTTCAATCAGTATTTTATAATAGGTACATTTTCCCGTTTGAAAATCGACTATAAAAGATAGTAAATTTATTTATTTTGCCTACGAAACAAAAAATCGATTCGAAACCGAAATTACAGATATTTCGGCGCGTGTCTAGTCTAGGTATATCTAAAAGTCTTTGATTATACCCCACAATACACCAAGTTTAGTCGTCAACCGCCGACTTATATTATTATTATTAACTTCTAAAGAGGGTAATAGAGGGTAATAGCTCACGAACCAATCGTGACAATATATGTGTGATATTTTTATCGATTATTTAGAAAGTAAATAAAATTATTCAGAAAGTTACAGTTAAAATTGAAAGTAAATAAAAGAAAGAAGCAGAATAAGAACTCGTACCTCAATAATGACCGAATTCGCGGCAGTCTCGGTTTCGTCTACAGCAGAGTCAGCCACCGGTATCACAGTTTCATCCAATAAGAACTCCATCATAGTCGTAGGTGACGCAACACATGGCGTCGTCGCCTCCGAAGAGCCCCCATAGTTCTCACAGTCAATAACCAGGTCGCCCAGGGAATGCGTCGTGCTTTCCGAGTCATTGTTGGAAGTCACCTCAGAGTCACTACCAGCCGTCGTGGCACTTGGTGCAGTGGCAGTGGAGTCCTTTAAGTACTTGGTTACGTGGGTGATGAGGGACTGCTTGGGCCGCTTCGACTGGGCCGTTCTCGACTTGGGAGGTTTCTTGGCGGAGGAATTGACACTGGTGGCTGGAGGGGTTCGGCCCGAGGAGAAAGTCTGCAGCGCCTGCCTACCATTCGAAGAGGAGTCGTCCTTGTCCTGCTGTACATATATACATATATAGGGAAGGAAAGAACATTGAGAGAACTGTGTTTGAACACACTATAGGCGGATATTAGTCTTAATTATTGTCCAATAGCGTCATCGTAAATTGGCATTGATAAGTCGAAGAAATAAATTGACTGTGATAGAGTATGCATACAGTGTTTCTTAAGAAATATATCAATCAGACATCATTTAAAAGATACGGTTGCGGTAAACAGTAATATAATTATTACTATCCAGTATTCTAATCAAACATTCAAATTTGGCCCTTTTCCAGATAGCGTTGCTAATCGATTGCATTGCCGGGACCACCCTATTGCGGATCACACAAAAAGATTGAAAATGTGGCTACATACAGTCTGAATGACCACTAAACTTAGAGCATGCTTTTCCCTATCGTTGTACTAACGCTCAGTCACCCTACAAGTACCTACACTAAAAGTACTTGCAGATATCAGTGAGTATAATTATTCTAGAAGTTTAAATCTAGTACAGAAGATATAATAGTTATTCAATGCAGCTTTCAACATTCATTGTAATTAAATTCAATTGACATTAAATAAAGTAACCAACCGTCATACCTGACACGTAAAATTACCCCAATAAAGGCGACCTGTATGTGCATAGTTCTTCCTATATTGTGTGTCAGTATGTCAATAATTCTGACGTGTCTTCCTTATAATATACTCCCCTCAACCTATTGTCCTTATACTGTTAGCAACTTAGAACTCAGATGTAGACTGGTGGTTTTACTAATATATTACTGTGCTTATTTGTGCTGGGAGGATACAAATACCTGTGTTGTGTTAACTGCGAAATTGCTCTCTTATATGAATGTTCTATACCCTAAATAAAATACAACAAATTCATTCCAGGATAACGATTTATTTTTGGTTAATGATCTAACGTTTATTAAAGTCCACAAAAGGAATACCACACAGTATCCTCAACCCGTACTAAATGCGTCTCCTACTTTTGCATTCGTCTCTAACGTCTACCCACACTCTACCTACTTCTCCTTAGCATGGATTTTTAGTGTAATACTTTCTTTTTTAATATAGTTATCTTTCAAACTGATGGTGGCTGTGCGTGGCGATATAGCTCAAATATAAGCACTCTATTCTACCAAGTAATTAGTCCTCTTCCTATTACTAATAACAGAGTTGAAAATATCACTCACCACTATTCTAGCCCCAGTAATAGTGACATCCTTTCGAGAAGGGAGCTTGGCTTTTGCTACGGGCTTATCGGTGCAAGTGGATTGCTTCTCTGGAACTACCGAAGAGACGCCCGATCCAGTGTTTAGCACTTCTGTCGTACTAGCTAAATCTTGATCAAGATCAACCACGTGAGAAGAACTGGAATCCCTCGCGGTGACCTCGCTAACATTCTCCAAACTGGTAAAATCAGCGCCCTCATTTGAGTACTGAATCTTAAGTTCCCTATTTTTGTTGTTGCTCGCCGCGCGGATTGTGGACTTTGGCATTGTCTTCTTTGTGGTTAAAGCAAAGGTTTCCCGGTCGAGATCCGTCTGAAATGTTAGCATAAATAAATACTAGAATACTAACAACTTATAAAGAATCAGCTTCCCTTTATTTATGTCAATTGAATATACTACACAACCATGTTCTACCATCAAGCTAGAGTAAATGTTATTAGAAGTGATGTGGTTGTGCGCGCACGAAATGGACTGAAGTACTCTGCTAATGGTCCCAAGTACTCTGCTAATGGTCCCAAGTACTCTGCTAATGGTCCCAAAACTCTGCTAATGGTCCCAAGTACTATGCTAATGGTCCCAAGTACTCTGCTAATGGTCCCAAAACTCTGCTAATGGTCCCAAGTACTCTGCTAATGGTCCCAAGTACTCTGCTAATGGTCCCAAGTACTATGCTAATGGTCCCAAGTACTCTGCTAATGGTCCCAAGTACTATGCTAATGGTGCCAAGTACTATGCTAATGATCCCAAAACTCTGCTAAGGGTCCCAAAACTCTGCTAATTGTCCCAAAACTCTGCTAATGGTTCCAAGTACTAAGCTAATGGTCCCAAGTACTATGCTAATGGTTTCAAGTACTAAGCTAATGGTCCCAAGTACTATCCTAATGGTTCCAAGTACTATGCTAATGGTTCCAAGTACTAAACTAATGGTCCCAAGTACTATGCTAATCACATACAAAGAAAACCATTTCTCTTTTTGGCTATGATTTTGCTACTTGAACTAGCTTAGAATACTGCCAAATAAAGGTATAACTGACGTAAATTGTATTACATTTTAGGCCCCTCACATTTGCAAGCAATACATAGAAAATATTCCTAAAGATGATCAGATATTATATTCAGTGATATTTACCTTTACAGTTATATTAAATGCTTTTCTTTAACTCTAGGTCTTTTGAATTTATTGATTAGAGTCAATAAATGAATTTAAGAAAGGTATCATTCTTACCGAATTGGTTTTGCTCGCTTTCCTAGGGTTCTGGGTAGTTTCTGCTAGAGTTACATCTGTCCGTTTCTCTTGCGCAGATTTCTTCCCAGACATAGTCACCGTCAAAGACAGATCAATAGCTAAATCGTCATCAATATCGTCATCAACTAGATCTATAACTTCATAAACTTGATTGATATTCGCAGGTTGATGGGAAGTAGACCTTGGCCTGTCGTTTTTTGGAGCGGGCGTTCTGAGTTGTGGATTTCGTGGCTGATGCGACTTCTTTCTAGCATTCTCCGTATTTTGAATGTTTAATGAAGCTAAAATAACTTGGGGATTATTGCAAGTAGGCTCACCTTGTGTATTATTGTATAACTAAAATCGAAAGAAAGACACAAATATGGACACAGGTATAATGCTGTAAGTTGAAAGATTATATTAATTGTGTACGTTTCGATGGCGACAAGATTGATTTAAGAGATTTTTAGAAAAACAGGTTAGTTACATATAATATTTTCCTCAGGATTTTGCACTGCAATATTTTGTAAACAAGACTTTAAAACCGAAAAGTTAAGAAGAGGTTGTTGCATATTTTTAATGTCTATATTAGCTTATCAAATAATTCTGCTATGTGTATTCATTTTCAACAAAAAAAGCTCTTTCAGTTCATTTTAAAATTTTATAAATATCACATAAACCTAATATAGAGTGACAAATTGTTCTAAGAAGTTGCACTCAAATAATATATACCTATACAGTATGTACGCAAACCGCGCGTGTTACTTACCTGCGAGTAGTAAGCATGGAGATTCTCGCTGAACTGTTGAAATTCATTATCGACAACTGATTGGTTCGCCAACGAGGTCGACGAGGTCGCCACGGCATCATTATTTCCCAAGACAACCGAAGAATTTTGTAACATAAAAAACTGTAAAATTATTGCTCTCAATTCCGACTGGGAGAGGTACTCTAACCCTCGTTTAGAAGTTTCTGATCTAAGGACTCTAATAATTTCACTAAGGTCTTGCTTTGAGATATTTGACAGTATATTACTTTCACCTACAATAGCATTCAACTGAACGGCAACTGGATCTGATGATGTGATCAGGGGACCGGCGGCTGCATGAACGGGCGTCTGTGGAGCACTGTGTACAGAAGCAGGCGGTCTACTTGCGATAGAACGATTTCCACGTTTTTGACTTGAAATAGCTTGTGATGACACCATCGACGGATCACCAGCACTTGCTTGGATTAGCGATTGTTGAACCTGTGCTGTTGGTGTCCGGCGCCTCTGTCCTGAAGAATTTTCGGCTTCATTGGAGCCTTCTGGTTGGTCTAGTCTGCGTTTGGTTGGCCTTGCAGGCCTCTGTAGAGAGGCCGGCTGCATTTGTTTAACTGAGTTCACAGATTTCCTTTTAGGTGGTTGTCTTGCTGTGTTGGTTGGACCTTGGGAAATTTGTTGACCTATATTTGGTTGATTTTGATGTGAACTATTGGTAACTGGTTGATGACGTTGATTTTGTTGTGAACCGTTGTGGACCGTATGAAGCTGATATTGATGTGAACTATTGGTAACTGGTTGATGACGTTGATTTTGTTGTGAATCGTTGTGGACCGTATGATGAAGCTGATTTTGATGCGAACTATTGGTAACTGGTTGATGACGTTGATTTTGTTGTGAACCGTTGTGGACCGTATGATGAAGCTGATTTTGATGTGAACTATTGGTAACTAGTTGATGAAGTTGATTTTGTTGGGAATCGTTGTGGACCGTATGATGAAGCTGATTTTGATGTGAAACATTGGTAACTGGTTGATGACGTTGATTTTGTTGTGAATCGTTGTGGACCGTATGATGAAACTGATTTTGATGTGAAACATTGGTAACTGGTTGATGACGTTGATTTTGTTGTGAATCGTGGACCGTATGATGAAGCTGATTTTGATGAGAACCATTGGGAACTTGTTGTTGATCCTGATATTGTTGAGAACTATTCGGCAATACCTGTTGATGTTGCAGTGATCTATGCCAATTTTCGAGTTGTACTCCTGCCATGTTATCAGTAGTATAGGGATGTTGATATTGTGCAGTATGTTGAGGCATTTGTTCACACATCAAATGCTCTGGTTGACGCCGTTGGCGTTTGGAAGGGCATTCGGGAAGGTGAATCTGCGGATAAAGTAGTTGAGTGTCTTCGACCCTCGGAAGCAGATTAAGATTATTGGATTGAACGAGTGGATTCAACGGAGCCTGCTGCTGATATGTCTCCTGAGATGATCCAGAAAGATCACTATACTCTTGTTGGCGTCTTCCTGTCCTCAAATGTACAGTAGGAGGTGCATGCAAAGGTTGTCGCTGTGCATTATTAAGTTGAACGTGTGGTTGGTGGTGACCGGTGGTATTGCTCAATTGGTAAATTAAAGCTATATCTGAATTTGCATTGGTCGATTGGTTCTGAACGTAATTTTGACTGGCTAGTCCTGTTATCGGCACATGCGGAACAGATATCCCAGCAGTGGTGTTAGGCTCAGAATACGCTTGTTGGATTCCAACAAATGGGGATACTAGTTGTCTCATATTATCAATAGAATTTAATGACACTGCCTGTCTGGCATCTGCTCCGCTCGACGGTATATGTGAAGAGGCTTCTGGTGACTGAATGCTGTTTTGTTGATAAATATGTGCAGGAGTGATCAGTGGCATAACTACATTGCTTCCTGTCATCAAAGAAGAGTTTGAAACGAAGGTGTGTGTCTGTGCGGGAAACGATGAGGCAGTGCTTTGAGGAGCAGCATCAAGGAGTGCAGTTAATTGTTGAGTACACAAGGAAGGAATAACACTACCAGACGCAGTGTTGTTGGAGGTAGAAGTGTTAGGACTCTCGGAAACATGTCGGGCATTTCTAGAGTGCTGGGGGCTTTGTGATCTCACGGGAAACGCAGCCGAAATAACTGGGGTTCGAATTTCACTCGAAGTAGGCGGCAGCGCCGATTCATCCGAAATTGATGTTAAATTAAAAGTATCGCGACTCTTTGCAGGACGAACTTTTGACATCTCCAGGCCGTCTTCCTCCAGGCAGTAGGGGAAAAGAATTGGCTCTCTTTTTATAAAACATCTTTCCCTCTCTGTGGGAGGTGTGCGAGTAGGTCTTGGGGGTTGAGAGTTCGGTGCTTTGCACTGGCGAGGTGGAGGAACATCAACTGGTTCAGTTTGTGTGACACGGTCGACGGAACTATCAACACTACTGGCCGTCAGTGTTGATGCGTCCAACATAACCGGCCTATAGGTATCCTTGGAAACGGAATTACAGCCTTCGCAGACTGTTGTAAGATTCACACTCTCAGTATTGGTGTTAATTTCCATTCGTAATAGGACTTCAATTGTTGGTGTCTGAAAGTGGAATAAACTGACAAAATGGAGATTCTGTCTGCAATGTATTGAAAAATAGAATGCAATTAACTTTTTTAACAGTTTTCGGATTTCAAAAAACGGAAACAAACTATTAATTGAGTTTGTATAAAATGGAAAAAAATTTTGTTGCTATGAAAAAATCTAGTTTTATATATATTTTAACCATTTAAACCTATTTTAACAATAACAAAGTTATGGGGTGCTTAAACTTTTTAACGACCTTCAACGCAATATTTGTACTATTAAGCAGCATTTTCAAAAATACACGTTACTAACTTTTATAATAATTATATTGTCAATCAATCATACATGACAGATGAAATAATTTATATATAATAATATATAAATATAATAAATGTATCATTCGCATTGTGATAGCATAAAACACTATTTAGTTAACAGTGTCTGAACATTATTTTAGTTAGGTATTGGAGAATAAGTTGCAATGAAAATATTTACAAATAGTTAGCTTAATTTATTAAACTTCAATGTTATGGGGCAATAATACCCTTTGTATTAGACAATACCTCTTAAATGCACCCCCTTTATTGAGAATACAAGTCTCAAATACGTTTCCTACAAAATGATATTCGTGTTCTTCAAACATAACTAATAATTATAGCAGTTAAATTATAATAATCTTCAGCTGTTCTTAAATCTGAAAGAAAGACTTTTAATTATTCAGTATATTATGTTAATACCTTAGCTACTAGTATGAATAAATTCGGTATTATGTCTAGCGAAATATTCTATTGCAAACGTTTTCAGTTATATTGGATTTATAATTAACAATAAATGTCTTTTTGCAAAAAATTAGTAACAGATATTCTTAAGTAAGTCCCATTAGGTACTACAAACTATTAAAAAACCCAAATGATTGCTTTATCTTTTCTCATAATACTAGGTATAATTCATAGTACTTGGATTATACCTATTGTAGTGTAGTTGTAGTTTATTAGTAGTAGGAAAAAAAGAATATTAAAGCATACAAACCTCAGCAGAATTGTCATGATCGCAGAGGACATGATCTTCTAGAAGCGAATGGTGACTCGAAAGCAAATTACAAAGGGAACAATAGTATACAGTGATTGGAACGGGTTCTTTGTGATTGGTCGCTATATGAGTCAGGAATGCGCCGATAATCATCGTAGCATAAGGGCACCGTGGACAGTTGAGAATCTGAACCGATTTAGGATTAAATCGGTCGTCAATTGATGGTTTTGCTGAAAGAGAAAAACTAATATTAGCTGGACACGGGTTTTTTTTATACAATATGTTTTATGCACCAACCTAACACTGGGTGCTTCAATGATATATGCATTCAAAACACAATATTATTTCAATAATGTATTCTAAACACTTAATAAGTTGGGTTTATAGTATATATGGCCAGAAATACAGTATACTGTCAGAAATTAATGATAATCAATACAAGACTCTTGTGATTTTTATTATTACAATTTGTCCGGTGTATTTTTTAACTGAATTAATAGTCACACTTTCGAACAATTTTGGCTAAAAAATATTACATAAACCATTACACGCCAAAAAAATAACAGACTTGTATTACATCGTTAAAATTGAACTAGAGCTGTCTATAACATCACAAAACTGAGACAAACGTTCAATATAACAGTATCACCATATCAGTATAAACAAACTAACCAGCATATACTAGTAAAAAATGTTATGCAGTTAATATTTCTTATTTTGCAGTTAGGTATTTTTAAGAATTATGCGCATTGCTTGACAATATTTATACATCTTCCTCCTATATAACATAATTATATACAGGCGTCTATGTCTGTGCTTGCAAGAACCGTTACACGTTAAATGTCTACATATCTTTTTCTTAATGAATTCATTTCAAATCACACTTCTTACCGCATTACATTTATTAACGTTTTAACAGTTCAACTAATCATCCTCATTTAAAATGTATTAAGTTTAAGTATTTGGCCATTCAAAGTAGCTATTTAGGCGCCATTGTTCTCAGTTACGATTAATAGCTTAATAATGTCAACTTTAGCAGAGGCTGGTCACACCTGTAGGTGGCTGGCTTCTCAGTTTACTGTTCATACAAAGCATTAAGGATCTAGAACAGCAGCCGTCGAAGGAGAACGTCAACTTAACAGCAAAACAGATCTCTGACTTCACATAATCCTTCAGTTACTGGTTCGAGAGCCGACAAAGGCAGACCAGCTAGTCCGGGCACTGTTCGGTTAAGATTCTACAAGGCTGGTCAATTTTCGTACTTTTTTATTAAGCAACGACTGTCAACGGTAAGACAGTGAGCTACATGACACCTTTGGGATCAAGAGAATGCTACAGAGAGGATTACAAAGCACTGATCAAGAGATCTTTTCATTCGCGAAACTCTCCCGTAAAGCTTGTCCAGAGAGACCATTCAAACATGGTACTTCCCTGACCTCCTTTAAGCTGGGAGAGGACCACTTAAATGCACCAGATTTAAAAAACATTCACTGCATTTAATAATTATACTGACATTAATTTAGTCATTCAACTTTTTTCCTAAAACGGTGTAGTTTTCTTGTCACTGTGATATTAATTCGAAAAATATTGGCTAGATAAGACTATTGTACTGCTTTATTGATGACAAATTCTTGCAATTCTTCTGAAAAAAGTACTTTATGCGGAAAATATAATTTCCGAAAAAACGTCAAGGTCAGCAAAAAAAGAAGAAACCCGTTTTCATAAAAAATGAACGATTTTGAAAAAGGATTTAGTTGGCTTCTTAAAAATTCAACTTGGGTAAAGTTTGTTACTGAGCACTATGATTTCGTTGATACTATGTAAAATTGAGATTTTTAAAACATTCTAGCAGGATTAATTTGCGGTCAAATATTCTCCATAGATTTAATGACTAGAGCTGTATGCATCGCTCAAGCTGACACTCTTGTTATTGGCTTAAAAAAGTTCTGTCGTGTTAAAAAGGGGCGTAAGTTGAATGTATGTGTGTAGCAAGTCAGCTACATACTTAGTTAAGTAGTATAATAATGCAATTTTACAGTCAAAGTTTTAAGGAGAAGTGGGTTAGAATCTTTCCTTCAAACCCGAAGGTAGCAAGTTCGCACCACGGTACTACTAGTGGCTCTAAACTGATTTTCTCTGTGGCATTGAGCTAATTATCGATTGTTAATTCACGCCAACGGCGACTAAGTATATCCAGGCAAAGTGTGAACATAACGTACGATAAATTATGCAGCGTGGAATCAATGTTGTGTGCTTCTAGATTGAGCGCTGTCACATAAAGCAAGGACTACTAGATATATTACTTGAACTGTTATATATTTAGTTGTATTATATTATCTAATATAAGTTATATTATCCACTATTCACGTTCATTGGGATCACTTGGTAATCGAGTATACAGGAACATAAGATACAGACGAATTAAGAACCCTTTTATAATTAGATTTACAATTTAACAGGCTACACTTATTAGGCTGCACGCTATTTTATACGCTACACCCAACCGGCATAACCATATACATATACATATACATAACTACTTCAGCACACTGTCATTAAAGTTAGAATCGATAGCAATGTAACCAATCACAGAGCAGCTAACAGCCTATTGTCATTTTTAGACGCAAAGCAACAAGCCTTCAAAACATTTTACAGTAGTTAGGTCGTCTGCTGTCCGGGAGGTGCGCATCGAAGCTCAAGCAGTGTTATAGGTAGGTTACTACTTGTTAGGCAGTGAATTTGGCCGCATCGAAACTTTGTTAGTGCGAGTGTTGGGTAGTGCAACTCATAGAGTAATTATGGTGCAACCTATGGTGATCTATGGTGCATTGCAACCTATCATGGCCGCATCAAAGCTCAAGTAGTAGCCCTGTTAGGTACTCACTGCCTAACAAGGCTACTTATAATGAAGGGCATGGTTAGTAATATTAGTTAGTGGTATTTACAAGTGTTGAAAGTTGTAATACATTACTTGTTCATTTTATAAGATAAATCGATAGTCGATATTTCTCTCAAAATCGATTGTCGCTCTATGCTTAAGCTTAAGGCCATCACAAATTTGTACGAGAATTTAACTACATATTTTGAATACCACATTAGTCATTCTCCGCAAACGCTTAGTTACCTAATAACTTCATTAGCTAGATTATTTAATATGTGGCGTATAGAAGCAGATGTCAGAAATGTTCAAAACAACAATCTCAGAAATTATCGAGATAGAATTAAAATCCCATCGACAAATTTATCAGACTCAGAATTTTTCTCTTACTATTGTTTTCGTAACTAGGATGATATTACAGACCTTATGGATATACATCACCAACCATTGCAGAGTCACTAAAAGGTAAGCAAATTACATTTTCTTAATGTTGTATACATTTTTAAAATAAGCCCACACACTGACAATGACTGGAGATTATTTACTTGATTAATGGTATCGATAAATTACTTTTTACAAAATTGACACAATTCTATAAATATGTAGGTACTTAACTATACACCTCCTACCTATATGACTTATTCAAGGTATAAACCACATAAAAGGACCATATAACAATGATTTTAAACTTATTTTATTATAAAAAGTAACCTACATAAGGAATGACAAATTGAAGTACAATAATAATGACAAATATCTGTTGTACTAATAGGTAAAAAACTAACATTTGTTCCCTTAGATATGTAATGACAATTATACGTTTATTAATGTATGTTAATTTGTGCAACCGGTGCGTCTATTGATTACGAGATGAATTATTTAATTACGAGTATTGATTAGATTATTTGGTTGAGTAAGATGTTGAGTAAAATATCTTTTGGTTAAATAAAGTTTTGCGAAAGTTTAGCCAGTGGTCAATTCTGGTGGTGATGTTTGTTTGATGTAGGTATGTAGATATAGGTATGTAAATGTTCAATGTTATAAACAAGCATAGTGTCAAATAGATTCTTCCTGGCATTCATTAGGAGCAACAAACTTCACTGAGGCTGCGAGAATTTCGAGCTTTTTCCGATAATAACGCTCTTTGATAGTCGTATTCCGCTTCATAATCGATACCTTCGTCTTCTCGATGCGTATCATTTCGTTGTAGTAGTCGCTGGAGGACAATTGCTTTACTCCTGCCGACCGCCGCGGCACACTGTTATTTCGTCTCAATACTGGCGTCCTCGCAGCTGACGGGCAGGCTGGCTGGGCAGGCTCGTCAACGGACCCCAGGACCTCTGAGGCCATACCACGCGTTATTCCTGAAGATATAATAATAATGGACAGGGTGGCCACTTTTTTGGTCCATTAAATTTGAGGACAATTTTTTTGCTGAAAATTCGGTGACACTAAAATTTAATAATGATTTATGTAACGAAAATACAATTACATCAGACCTGGTTACACCGAAACTTACGAAATCGTACAAAATGCTTAAAAAATCGTACAATGTATTATTGTATTGCAAGTATTAATAACGTACATA